>JACWST010000121.1:92266-107770 GCA_014850475.1 Cryphonectria naterciae | reverse complement strand
AGAGAGAGAGAGAGAGAGAGAGAGAGAGAGAGAGAGAGAGAGAGAGAGAGAGAGAGAGAGAGAGAGAGATACAAGTATCCATACACACACAACATAATCAACATGCACAGGCACTTTTGTGATGATCAACTGCAGGAACAAGAAGTATATATGTTGATCGATTGGGCAGCTAAAGCAGCACCCACCCAGCCTTGCCTTGCTTGGTTCAAATACAAAAGGGATTGGGCAGACAAAAAAGAAAAGAAAATAAAAGGACTTTTTTTTTTATTTAAAAAAAAAACAATATTGGCTCCAACAAGATACTTAGTACCAAGAGTACCCACAAGTCCACAATTCCTTACCCCATAAAAGAATGGAGATCTGCAAGCTGCAAGATGGCGCACGATGGTGCTATCAGACATATCTGGGAAATCTATAGGAGCCATCTCCGGTTCGGGAGGATCCAGATGCATGATGATGATGTTGATGATGCCGGAAATGGTTGCGCAGGTGCACTGTGGTGGTTAGTGGTTTCAGTGGTTCCAGTGGGTTTGTTAGTGGTCAATGTTAGTGATTAGCCATCCCCTATTCTTTAGCACTCTCTGACAGTACAATGTCCTCCTCCTCCTCCTCTGCACTCATGTACTTTTGGGACTTTGTACAGAAGAAGATAGCGCCCCCCTCCTTGGTAAGCAGGCCAAGGAGTTCATTCTGTCACAAGAGAGAGAAAGAGGGCAGTGTTTTTGATTTGGTCTTGCTAACGATTCTTAGCCAAGGCTACGAGGTCAGTTAGTCAGTCATGCCTAATCTCCAGCTCTCGGGGGTCACCTGGTACAACCATCCCCGGCCACTAACCGCTACCTACTGCGCACTACACTACCACACTCACCAAGTAAAGTACCGACCACCAACCAACCCAACCCAACCAGACCCAACACCACCACCAACACAACCACAAACAATCGCCGCCATCACCTCACTTGATCAACATTGTCATGGCCTGTTGATCCCATCCCACGCGCCTTTCTTTTTTCTTTCTTCCCCCTTCTCCCTCTTCCTTCTTTTTTTTCTTCTTCTTTCTTTCTCTCCCTTCTTACCCATGTACTGTTTCACGTATACTTCACATTCAGCTCTTGTCAACTTCTGGCTTGCTTCCTTCATTCAAGCACTCCCTCCCTACCTCGGTTCATTATCCGCCTCATTCATTCATTCATTTATTCCTACAAACACCCGCCTCATTTCTTTCTTTTTTTCTTCTTTTCTTTTCTCAAACAAAAAAAGTTTAATTTCCCACTGTCTCTGCCTCTTCCATCCCGTCCACTGCTGCAGAGAGACAATATCCACTCCCAAGGCGAATGGGGATTTGGAATTCCGGAAAACCCAAGCATAAACCATGACGTCCTAATACCTGGGATCCCTCGGCCAACAATCTATTTGGATTGGGCGCATTCCTTTCCTCTCCCAAAGTGAAGAAAAGAGAGAGAGAGAGAGAGAGAGAGAGAGAGAGAGAGAGACAGAACACAAACGAGGGGAGTTTTGAGGAATCATCATCCCGCCGTCCTACCACCGACCGCGCCTCGTCAGACAATCAGGAAACCCGAGCGTGAAACCAAACCAAGCGAGCAACCTTTTTTTTTCTTTTCCTTTTCTCCCCCGTGCGACGGACATTTACCAGACCCGGCCAATCGGGAACACACATACACAACAAGAAGAGCAGGACGACAAGAGAGAGAAAAGATGTCGTCGGCTCTCGAGGCCAAGATCGTCGTCTTGGGCTCTCAGGGCGTTGGCAAGACGTCCCTTGTCATGCGCTATTGCAAGGGCGCGTTCGAGCCGAGCCAGATCACGAGCACTGTTGGCGCGAGCTTCCTGACCAAGCGCGTGGTGGACAGCGACACGGACACCACCGTGCGCTTACAGATATGGGATACTGGTATGTTCCTCCTCCTAAATTCGAGAGAAAGAAGGGCAAATTGTATGGAAGGCTGGCTAACGTTCTCCCTCCCTTCTTCCCCTTTCCTCCCTTCCCAACAGCCGGCCAAGAACGATTTCGCTCCATCTCGCGCCTCTACTACCGCGGCGCCAACGCCTGTATCCTCTGCTACTCCATTACCGACGCGCAGTCCTTCGCCGACATGGGCGCCTGGCTGTCCGAGCTGCGCCGCAACCTCCCCCACGATGTCGTCCTCCATATCGTCGGCACCAAGTCCGACGTCGTCGCCCGCGACCCTAGCCTGCGCGAGGTCCCCTTCGAGCGCTGCATCGCCTACGTTGCCGAGAATCTCGCCCCGGGTCTGGGCTCCACCCCGCCCCCGACCGCCGGCGGTACACTCACCGCCGCCAACTCGATATTCGGGCCCGGTAGCCTAGGGAACGGGGCTGCTGGTGCTGGTGCTGGTGCTGCTGGCGGGGCCGCAGGTGGGTTCTTCTCCTCGAGCGAGTCCCCCTCCGCCGAGCCGCGCAGCCCGACGTCCAAGCGCAGCTCCGGCTTCTGGGGCCAGGAGGCCGGCTGGGACGCCTGCCACGAGATCTCGGCCGAGTCGGGCGAGGGCGTGGAGGAGGTCTTCCGCGTGGTCACGCGCAAGCTGGTCGAGCAGAACCGCAAGATCCAGGCCGCCATCCAGGCCGCCACCAGCTCCACGCCCGGCGCCACCCCCTACGACGCTGTAAGCAGCGCCGGCGGCACCGGATACGACGGCGGCGGCGGACCTGCCGGCTACTTCGACTACGCCCGCCCCGGCACCGGCAGCTTCAGGGTCGGTAGGGATCGCAGGTCCTGGCTGTTCTCGCCTGGCTTCTCGCCCACCATCACCGTCGAGAGGGGTGGTGCCCAGCCCGGTCTGCAGGGTCAGTATCACCACCACCACCAGCAGCAGACCAGCGACGATTATGACGTTAGGCGGGGAAAGAAGTGCTGCTGAGACGTGCTCATCTTTCATCACCGACCGACCTTTGGCTTCCCTTCTCCCCCCCCCCCCCAACCTCCCAAACTAGACGTGATGGGGCTTCGATCCCCACGACTACCAGGTTTCATGTCGAAGGGGCCCCAGAAACACGCTCTTCCTTTTATTACACACGGACAGAGGGGGGTTGGCGGTGCACCCACCACCATCTGACCCCCCTGCGGACCCTATGCTTTAACCCTCCACCCCCCCCCCCCCCCCCAAAATAAAAATCAACACTCCTCCTCCCCCATATGGATTACGCCCCATGATATCCTGGACCACGCATACTATCTTCCTTTTTATTATTTCGTTATCAAATTTCCCCCCTTCCTCCTTTCGGGCTCTTGAGCTCCGGTTGGCTAAAGGTTCTTGGCTCGGCCTTTTGGGTATAATGCGGTGCAGCGTGGATGGGGAGGACAGTATTTGCATGATGGGAGAGAGCATCTGGCATCGGATTTTGTAACATCATCATCATCATCATCTCGTTTCGGCATGCATGTATGGGGCCAGGTGGTTTTTTCTTCTTCTGTTTCCCCCCCTTTGGCATTCATACTTCGCATTTGAATGGCTCGTCTTGTTTTTTTTCTTTTTCTCTCTTGTTTTTCCTGTCTTCAAATTCTCAGGCGTTCCATGGATATTATCATTTTGGTGGTTGGTCAGGCTTTATTACACGGTAGCGTCAAACGCATTCAAGTGTTGGTAGTAGGCATTTTTAACACCTAATGAGAAACGGATGGTCAGATACGTGTGCTGATGAAACGAATCTCTCTTTACCTATTATCATTCATCGTCTCTACTGGCTCGCGTTGTGCCCTCATGTGGATTTGTCAGAACGGAATAAAAAATTATGATCTTTTTTCCGGCTATGGGTAGCTGCTAGATGGCAGGCCTCCTGCAGAGAGTGTGTTTGTTGTCCCATGTGGCCAGCATATCAGTAGCCCCCCCAATAAGTAGTAAACTGTCTTGGCGCCCGGTGAAAAAACATAAATAAAAGAGGTCTAGCTATCCGATGCAAGTTGAGGTATCATGATATCCCGCCTTCCGCCTTAACTCCCTTGAAGCAAGTGAACAGCCATCTGACGCCTGAAATTATTTGCCTTTCGTGCCGCTCGTGAACTCCTCACACGCCCATGCAGCCTTCCTTGACCAGGCTGCCCCAGATTTTTAAAGACGAGATAGTAAGATGGGCAATGAATGACTTCCACGGAGGCAAAGATCAAGAAAGATTAAGAATAAAAAAAAATCAAAACAACTCCATATCCTCATCTTCGTCATGCGGAAGCATCGGGTTCTTGCGCGGCCGCCCCCGCTTACGCAGCTGGGACGCAGATCGAGGGCGCTTCTTGCGTGGTGTAGAATTGGCCTTGCGCTTGCGACCTCGCTCTCCGAATAGGTCCTCATCGTCTTCGTCACCACTCGGGGTGGGTGGATCTTCACCGTTCATGTCGTCGTCCTCGTCGGCCACTTTAAATTCTCTGTCCACATTAAGGAGGTCCACAAAGGACCGGCACTGAGCGAGCATCCGGTCCCGGGTGAAGAGCGCGGTCGTGATCGACGCAATGTCCTCCCAGAACTTGTCGCCAGTCACCGTCTGGACCTTGACGGGCTTCTGGGCCTCCTTCTCCTTGCTGGCTGTCTTCAGCTTGCCGTCACGCCTGTTGGTTCCCAGGTTGTATTGCCGGCGGAGATAACTACGCGCCTCCCACACGGACTGAAGGATTATGGAGCCGGCTGTGAGTTGTCGAAGGCGGTCGGCGTCGATCGAAGGAGGAGCTGGGGCGGAAAAGGAACCATTTTGGCCATCCACGCCAGCTTGAGGATTTGCGATAGCGTCCATTGTGAAGTGAAAGATCTCTGCCTCGATAGCCTGAGCTACACTAGCCCCGGTGCTGGTGACCAGCTTCTCCATGGTCGTCACAGTGCTCAGTAACTCGTGGACCGTGGCATAGTCAAAGAATGCCAGGTTCTCAATGATGAATCGTGAAAACTGGAGGTGCGTGGGGATCACGCCTGAGGTATCAAGCTTGCTAGGCTCGAAGTCGATTTGTGCACACAGCTTGTCGAGGAACTTGATGCGATTCTTCGGTTTGCTTGACTTCAACACCTCCATCATCATGTGCAGCTTGGCAGTGTACGGTTCGACAGTCGCACCCCTGGGATCGCGAACAACATCCCGTTGATAGGTGAACGCTGATTGGACTGCCTTCACGTATTCCCTTTCCAGCACGGTCTCATGCTTGTCATGTAAAGCGCGGTGTTCGGCGAAAGCAAGCTCCGAAATCTGGACGACTGACGAAGTCTCGAGTGTGATCATAGTGACACCGGTCTCCTTCGGATGAACCAGACCCTGGCGGTTAATGGTAGCCAAGACCTCAACAGCCTGGAGTGCGTGCTCGTTTTGAGAAGCCAGTGCAATCCTCGTAATCTCCTTGAGAAAGCGCTGGGTTGTAGCACTGGATACGTCGTCATAGCTGGTTCCTCCACCCATGACTTTAAGGTTTAGCTTCTTGTCCTCCTCATTGGAAGCATTACCCTCCTCGGTCGATTGCTCAGATCGTTTCTCCTCGGTGAAGAGAAATCCCTTGAAAGAATTCAATATCATGAATTCCAGTTCCGGCAGCTGCTCCTCAAAAACGTGCTGAAAAGTCGTGTAGACATTTGCCGAGGCAAAGTTGCGCGGCCACGATTGACAGATCAGTCCCACGGCATCGAGAGCATTCCTTCTGACCTCCAAAGGCTGAATTGGCCGTGCAAACGGTATCATCAAGTCCACCATCAATGTCGAGACTGACTTCCCCGTAAACCCGGGGACTTCTTTCTGGTAGACATCAGACTTGTCTTCAAAGTCACAGTGATGGCCCATCATTCCGGCGAGCAAGGAATATGTCTTGAACATTCTCACTCCTTGATCTGTCAGGGGACCTTTTCTAGCCATGGCTTGAACCTTCTGTAGTCCCTTGAGAACTGAGATGTGCAGTTTCATCAGATGGTCCTTGCTTTCCAGGATACCGCTGATGATCCACAAGCATGCGAATACATCGTCGAGGAGCGCTCGCGTAAGCTTAGCAACCACAGGCAGGAGAGCGCTTCTGATTTCGGTAAGAAATTGATCGTGGACCTTGGTCAATTGCGGAAGAACGCGGCGGTAGATAACCATCACAGCTCTTGATGCTGCCAGCTCGCCACTGGAAATACTAGCAACCTTGGGTTGCAGCAGCTTAATCTGCTCAAAAGTGAAGAGCTTTGGTTCTGCCTTGGCAAAAATGACCAGGAGATCCAGTGCATCACGCCCGCAGGGGACAGTAGGATCCTGGGACTCAGGGTTGTCGATGACGTCGAACATGCTAGCCACAAGGACCTGCCCAACCTTGAAATTGGCATCCCTCGATCCGAGGATGGCTTGAAAAACTTTGTCGAGGACGCTGACCGCCATTCCGTGTTTGATGGTCTGGATCATCAGGGCAACGTGATCAGCAATGGCAGTCTTGAAAGCCGCCGAGGCATCCGACGAAGAGTAGGGTGTTATCCAGATCTCCTCAATCATTTGTCGCGCGACTTCCCGAACGCCTTCGTCGGGATCCTGCACACGATGGAGCAGCCCGTTCGCAATCTTGCTTCGTGCACCTCTGTCGTGGTTGCGTAGATAAATGTCCCGGGCAAGCTTTAAGGCACGTTTCCGCACCCCAACACCAGCATCGCTGAAACGCTCGATGACCGTCCTGATCATGTCCTTTTCAAGCGCCGGTCTCATCCCAATACACTTTCCTATGAGACCAAGGGCTGAGTCTCGGACTTGAGGAGAACTGTCCGTCGTGCACTGGATAATGAGCTGCATGAATGTCGAGTCTCCATCCAGTATGGTTGGATCAGTCTCCAAGACGTCGTTCACACTCTTCAAGCTCTTGCTCCGTACAGTCGCCTGATCAATAGTCATGAAACGGAGCAGAATGTTCAAGATGTGTCGGTAAGCTTCGCAAAATTGCGAACGGATGACGATGATGTGGTACGATAATTTTGCCAGCGTCGGAGGAACCGCCGCGAAGCTGTATTCGCTGGAAAGCCAGCGCTGATCCTCAATCATCATGCGCAGACGATATGCCAACCGACCAAACTCCTTCTGCCGGTCCTCGCCTTCATGCTGGACTCGTTCAAATGCGACACCAATTTTGCTAGCCCAGTCCGTGGTTAAGAAGCAGACAGCGCTGGAAAGGTGCGGGTCTTCGGAACATCGCTGATCAAGATATTCCAGGCTTGCTCTGTAGGGTCCGGACCAAGATACCATCTGCTCTGGACGTGACCTGAGCTCCAGCGCGGAATTTGCGAGGTCTGAGAGGTACGTTGACAAGTCGGTCACTTCAACAGCGTCCAAAGAGTTTACGGTTCTCCGCACAAGAGATCTCAGTTTTGAGATCGCAGCTCCCATAGAGCCGAGGATTTCGAGCGCCATGTTCTTCGCGGGAGCGGCGGTTCGTTCGCCATCGACAAGGCTCATCATCGAAGCCATGAGGAGGCGCAGCAGTAGTTCAGAGGCGGGCCAGTCGGGTGATTCCAAACACGTAGTAAGATCCTCGAGAAAGTTCTCAAGGATGCGTCGGAAGGGAGACTCCCCCGTCTTTGTGGATTTGATTGCGCGCCCCACCATGAAACCGATGACATGACTGGCATTGTCTCTGCTGCAAGTCGCCAGTGATATAGCAGTAGTCGTTACTTCTGAGACGGCCCATCGACTCTGCTCCGCTGCTCTCTCCTCGTCCTGAAAAGAGGACGCCTTGGCTAACGCAACAGGTTGATCGCTAACGTCATCTTCGGCTGCGTTGTTGTCCATAGACTTGAGCAGCTTACTCTGAGCGCTCTTCACACCAATTGCTTCGCCAGCGCTGGTTTGTACCAAACGCAAAATCAGAGCTGACACTGGCTGTATGCTCCTCCCATCGCTGAGTTTGAACTGACGAGCCTTTTGCTTTGCCTGAGGGACCTTCTCCAGTTGGAGCAAGATGTCGTCCACAATGCCGAGTCGGCTCTGAGGGTTCTTCAGGAATATCTGTGAGAGCATATCCATCGCAATCAAGCGAATACCGTCAAACTTCTGAGTGCCGACAACAGAGTCCCGGTCCGTAGAAGCGTTCTCCACGAAAATCAGGTTCGACGATATGGTCTCCAGAGCTGTAACCACAGACTCGGACAAATCTATGACCGAGACCAGTGTCGTGAAAACAGAGTAGAGCCGCGTGAAGCTGGTGAAGATGGAGCCAGCCAGCTTCTTGTACGGTAACAGCGAGTCGAAGAGGCTTTTGTTGTCCTTGCGATTCTTGTCTCCATGCTTTTCGTCCTTGGAAGCACCATAACGGCGTACCTTCTCCGTCAGAGGCACAACAATACCATCAGCAACGTCTCTGAACAGGCGCAGACAATCTTGGATCAGGTCCTCAGAATAGAGTTGTTTGTCCTCTCTACCGGCAGACATTATTCTCAGTGCTGTTCGTGCTGCCCTGAGAGCAGTATCCACGTCTGGCAACTGCTGAGCCCAAGACTGTGCGTCAGCGTCACCCCAGTCATCGTCGACCCTATCATCCAGGTCTTGTGCCTGCTTCAGCGCACTATCACTAAGACGCTGGATGCGTAGAAGCTCTTCGACAGGCACATGCACTATACATCCAAGTGCAATTGCATTCTGCAATAGCGGTTGAACCTTTTGATGAGCAGTTGCTGTCATGGCGGGCTCTTGCTGAGAATTCATGGAGATGAGAGGATTCGACCCGGTAGGCGCGGCAGCAACACTGTCCTCTGCTTCGAATATCTCTCCAAGGCAGCGATGCAGTGAGTGGAAAGCATTGTCGGCCTTCTGTTTCTGGTCACGGTAGACAACCTGACTCTCATCATACTCGTCTCGCTTCCTCTTCCGAGTCGACAGACTTGAAGGCTCTTCCACATTGTCGGCGACAACCATGTACTCGCTCTTGTTGAAGGACGGAGCGGGAGCGAGCTCTATCGACATCGTTCCAGGCTTTTGGGCGCTTGCAGGGGATTGCGATGGTGTTCCCACCGAGTCCTCTGCAACCGGATGGGTTCCGATGGTTGCAGCCGGTTGTAGAGGCGGCAGCAGTTCATTCGGAGCATCCGTCTGCAAAGGGTCCGGGGAGAGGGTGGCGGTGGCGGCGGCAGCTTCATACTGTTTCTTTGTCGGTATGAGGACTGCAAACTTGGACTCGCTGCGCTCTGGAGTCTGATTGATCGGCACATGGCTCTTCGCGGCTTTCGCCCGCTCCGTATTGGCCGTACTTGGACGTGATTTCATATGGGCAGGGCTCTTCGTTATAGATGAGCCATTTGCGGAAGGGGGAGCCGGTGTCTCTGGAGTCATGTAGCGGTAAGGGACCGACGTTCTATCGAGCACCATCTTAGAGAATGGTGAGAGGTTCGCGGCGAGACTGTGCGTGGGAGCACTGGAGGCAACGAGCTTGGCACCCGTCTTGAAGTTGCTATGACAATATCAGCAAATGCACCCATATTAGCGTCCGTCCACTCCTACATTTGTGTGAGCCTTGTAGGGTTAAGCAAGTTCTGAACGTGCTCCAGACTCTGCTCTAAACGACGCGAAGTTGAGGTCTGGCTCGCAGCCTCCTTGTTCAGGTTTTCGAAGTCATGACGGGAGACGAATTCGGCGAGATTCGAGGACGACGGTCCAGCTCCAAGGTCTGGTGTTGGTATTATGTCTGTTGCTTGTCAGCTGAGGTCTCTCTCGAACTTTGTTGGGAGGCTGAGAATCTCTCACCCGACTCAAATGGGATAACAGAGGTGAAGGGCGAGTACGGAAGTGCCTCCTGCAGCGTGAAGGGGCGCGAATATTTGGCTTGCTGCCCAGATGGTTGCGCAGGCGGCATGAAGCCGTTCTGCGCACCATTGGGGTTATCTGACTTCTGGTACGCCATTGCGGAAGTCAGGCGGTCCCACGAGAAGCAGCCATGAAGGATGGTCAGAGCGGTTTCCAGACAAGAGGCGCCTCGTGTCGAAATGCGACCAGAAGAGCCTGGTCGACTTCGGTGGGGGGAGACTCCGCTTAGGTTCGATCAGGGAGTAGCATCGAAGGTGGTATGTCCTGAAGCCTCAATATAGAAAGATCGCCGATGGCAGGATGCTCCTGCAACTGTCGTTTGCGCCTGCTGGTAGTCAGAACTGATGTCAATCCAGCGGCCCGTGACAGAAGCTTGGATGCAGGCAATGGAGGAAGGACCCCTGGCTCCTTGGCTTCTTACCAGGTAGGGGTGGGTCGGTTTGTCTAAGCTTGGTTTCCCTATTGGGTTTGGCTTGTGAGAGAGGCTCCTTCCCCAGATTCAGATCCCTGGAAGAAAAGTTTTGGTGAAGTTTTCCTGCACGCCTTCCACTTTATTTGGGCTAAAGCCACTCTTGCTTTAAAAAAAAAAATAGAGCCAGGCTTCAACAAGGAAAATCAAAACATACAAGATGGCTGCCATTGGATCTCTAGTCTTCTGCACTGACTGTGGAAATCTGCTACCCGCATCAAAGGGCAGTTCAAAGAATATTCTGCAGTGCGAGTGCTGTGGTGCCGAGAATCAAGGTCAGTGAGATACTGCTGGGTGGCGTTGGAAGAGAAACTTTGACTGACAATGTCTTCAGATGCTGCTTCGAATACGATTGTCACAAAGTCGAAGCCATCTGACTTTCCCTCATTTCTACGCCAGAAGCTATCCACCGTTCAGACAGTGAAGCGGCATGAGGTGAACACGGAGGCGACAACAAACCAGATCTGCCCCAAGTGCGGGCGAACAGAGGTCCGGTTCTCAGCCGTGCAACTTCGAAGTGCAGATGAGGGTTCAACGATTTTCTTCACCTGTGATTGTGGTTTCAAGTACGTTTTAACAGTCGAGCAACGATGGTTTTCATATGTGCATCGCTAACGGCATATAGATGGAGTGAGAACAACTAGGTTGCGTTGCTCAAACACGAGCATCCAGCCATATATGGCGTAGCAATAGGGCAGCCTTCTTTATTATTGTGCGAAGTGCCATGGCCTGAAGTAAGTTCCTCATCACTTAGGTCATCTCATCTTTTTGTGTGCTGATCAGAATATAGTGGCATGTGGTTAGGACTTCCATGAGATGGCTAACTCGGCTGCCCTAGTGCTTGATTTCAGATCTAAGGCAATGATACCCAGACAAAACGGAAGTTTTCCCATCCCTCAACGCCGCATCTCAACGCATATGATAGAAGATTTGAAAAAAGAAAAAAAAAGGGGGGGGGGAGGAAAGGAAAAAGGGGGGAGTTTAGACAGGATGAAACGCTGTAGCAGAACCCAGTGTGGAAACCTCCTCGTGAGATTTTCCCTCGTGGTAGCTTCTGGACGACATCGTCATTCCTCAGCTACGCTGCTGTGGCAGCCTCAGGAATCAATGCGTATTCCGTCTGCTCGCCCTTCTCAAACTCGGCCATGTCAAGCGCGACTATTACGCTTTCACGAACCACCTTATCGTGGTCCTTGAGAAAATTCTTCAGAATATCCTCAACTCCCTCCTCTTCTCCAAGGCTTCCGAGAGCCTCGGCAGCCTCGTGTCTCACCATGCTGGCCTCCTTCAGGTTGCCCAGCGCAGATGTAAGGGCGGGAATCGAGGCGGGGTGCGAGAGTTGACCGAAGACGAAGGCGATTTCGTGACGGAAGAGATCAGAGGAGTCATCAAAGCCGCGTGCGAGGGCGTGCACTGCAGGAACGGCGGTTGGCAGGTCGGGAGGCGAGGCTAGATCGCGCAGCGCAAACATGGCTCGATAGCGCAGAAACAGTGGGAGATTTGTATCCATCAGTTCGTTTCCAAGCTCTTCAACCGTTTTCTTAGATTCTGGCATCGGAGGCGCAGGGTCGATAGAGGCAAAATCGCTGAGAGAAAGTATGAGAAGAATAAGTAGGAAAGATTGTAGAAGGGCGACGAAGGAAAAAAAAAATAAAGGACAAGGACTCACCTCGCGCGCAACTTCTCCTGCTTCCTCTCCTCGGAGTTCTCCCATTCAATCCTGTCGATAGCGATCTCACAGGTCTCCTTCACAGCGACATTCTCTCCCTTGCGATCCCTGTACTCGCAGAGGATGTCCAACTGGCTCTCATGTCCAATGGCGCCCAGGGCCTCTGCGGCCTCGTGACGGCACATCGGATCCTCATCCAGATCGGCCAGGCACTTCCGTAGGGGTGGGACGGAGTAGAGATTGCGGGTCTGGCCGAGGCAATAGGCCAGCTCATGCTTCAGCAGGGCAGAGGGAGAGACGAAGGCTGCAGCGATCGCGTCGATAGCGGCCTCGGCGCTCGCGTCCTGAGAATGGCAGGCCAGGTGCTTGAGAGAGAAGAGCGCGCGAAACCGGACGGGAAGAGGAGTGGCTTCTGAGCACAGCGACTCGCGCAGGCTCTTGATCGTAGGGTCGATGTTCTCGACTATGGGGGCCATTTTCTTTTGCTGTTGCTGAATCTCGTGCTTGGGCAATGAAAGGAAACAGAACTAGCTGAATGGACAACCTTACTATAGTAGAAAGGCTGTAGGTGGGTTGATCGCGTTGTCAGAGTGCCACAGAAAATCTTATCGGCGGACTTGATCTTTGGGAATTGTTGGAGGGGCAGCAACTTGGACAGGGGTTGTGGCGGGGCTACATGCATTCACTTGTACGAGTCCAGACCCTAGCATACCGCTTGCCTAGCAATACTTGTAATAGTGTGTACCTAGGTACATACCGCTACAGCTAAGAATTTTCCTCCGGGCGGCAAATGATGGGCACACGATCTGGAGGCGAAAGAAATTTTTTTCCCCTTTCTGATCAGCTTCAGAGAAGTGCTATATTTCGAGAATAAATGTTGCATCTACGGTCTGAATGGCTCCTGGTCCATAAAGTGGAGGAAAGTGCACTGTTGAGGGATCGGAATGCTATCCTAGGAGGACGATCTGTGGTATGTAGCCGGAGTATGTAAGACGAAAAAGGCCATTAGCAAGAGGTCATCAGAGAGAAAGCTGACCCCTCAATTAAATTGAGAAAGCATGGCGATTTTTGGGGTATTTTTGCTTTCTCGGGACCTTCTGAAATCGCAGTCGAGGCTGCGGAAGTGCCGAGGTTCTAGGCGGACAAGGCCTGATCATGCATGCATACTTGAGTTTGGTACTCAAGTATACAATAGTAATAATACAAGGCGTACGAGCGCTGCTCATGTTGGAGGGGCCTTGAGCTCTCTCGACAGGAGCTCTCTCGACAGGACAATACAGTAGATAGTCGACAAGTTACATGCATGTGGGTGGCAAACCTGGTACAGATACTGAATTTGCCTTCCGAGCGCGTAGGCTCTTTGTGTGATAGACTGCGCCTGTACTTAGGAATAGTGTGCGCCGTTATACTGAGTTGGGTTTTCAGCAATGGGTGCCCAGTTAGTGCCAGAAGACCACGTCCCTAGGGACAACCGTCCGGCTGGCCTAGACTGTGAGACCTCAGCAAGGACGGCTCACAGAGTAGAGGAGCTCAGGGCACCAAGGGCAGTCAGTCAGGGCAGTCAGGGCAGCCGGGGGCCAATTACGCGCTTGCAAACCGATAACCCTGCAAAAACAACCCCGCCCGCTGTGTCCTCGCAAATGACCACCCCAGTCTCCCCTCAAACCCACCCCGTCGAAAATTCTCTACTACAACAAACACCTTCCGCCCAACCACAAAACTCCTGCTCCCTTTTCCTTTTGGAGACGCTCTTTGGCACTCTCTCGCATCTCTCTCATTCACTTCTTCACACCCCCCAGCTTTCATTCCCAAAACCCTGCAAAATGGCCGAAGAGCACGTACGTATCCCCGAATTAGCATTTGATCTCTCCTCACTTTCCCTTTGTTGTGGCCAGTGCAAAAGAAGAAGCAGAAGGGGGAGAGGGAAAAAAAAAATAACACCCCGCACTACCCACCGTGTGCACCGGTACCCCACGAACATCACGACACTGCCCATGACACTCCTTGTCGTCTACATTTGTCACGATGGCTTTCAATCGATACTGACTGACCTTTTCTTTTCGCAGGGAGACCACGCCTTCGAGGTTGAGGCTCAGGGTGATGCCGGTGCCTCCGCAACCTACCCCATGCAGTGCTCTGCCCTGCGCAAGAACGGCTTCGTCGTCATCAAGGGCCGCCCTTGCAAGATTGTCGACATGTCCACCTCCAAGACCGGCAAGCACGGTCACGCCAAGGTTCACCTGGTCGCCCTCGACATCTTCACCGGCAAGAAGCTCGAGGATCTCTGCCCCTCCACCCACAACATGGACGTCCCCAACGTCTCCCGCCGCGAGTACCAGCTCGTAAGTGTTGTCTTTTGGGGATCCCTTTCCCATTACATCTTTCTAGGCACCTGAAGCAGTGGCTAACGGCACATCGTCCACAGCTCGACATCTCTGACGATGGCTTCCTTTCCCTCATGACCGACGACGGCGACACCAAGGACGATGTCAAGGTTCCTGATGGTGAGGTCGGTGACAAGATCACCCGTCTTTTCAAGGAGGAGGAGAAGGACACCAGTGAGTAGAATATCCTATCGCGAAATGGTTTGCGTTCAGTCACGCTAATTGGATCCCGCGCAGACGTTGTCATTCTGACTGCTATGGGTGAGGAGGCCGCTGTTGAGGCCAAGGAGGCTGCCAAGCAGTCTTGATTGCGGAAAGAATCATGGGAGAAGAAAGCGGCGATGCTTTGACCAACGGTGTCTACCCGGCTTGACACTCGTCTATGGCATACAATGTCAAAGGAAATTTCATTGGGAGTTTACTTGGACCTGCCGCACACAATTTAGTTTACGGTTGACGGACTTCATGATCTTATCTGAACACATGGTCTTCGCTGGGATGGCTTGAGCGTGCCATGCGATTCGTCGCGGCAAATAAAATTCCCATCAGCTGTCGGCAAACACACGAATTCCGTCTAGGTCTTTCCTGGTGATGTTTTATTCCCTTGTCAATGATCGCCATGTGCTGGTAATCTGCGTCCTGTGCGAAAGCAGATAATCCCAAAGTCGTAAAAGTTTGGCCAAAATACATCTTTACTACAATAGGTCGTATATAAAGAACATCATATAAAAAAATGTAAAAATCGAGTCATTATTTTGTGTTATTATTTTTCGGCAAGCCAGCCGAGATCTAGAAAGTAACTACTTAAAAGACCTTCCTTGCCTTGGGCGTGTTGAGTGGCTGCGGGTGCTCCCGAGTACAGTATGTCCTGTAACTTCTTGTATAGTTGGACAGAAATCAAGCCCCTTCCCAGACACGACCACGGAATTCCCTTCCCATGTCTCACTGCCAGCATTCACTACCAATATGACAGGTCGCAAGAAGAACCTGCATCGCTTTCCGACAGGTGAGCGCTGCGATGAATGCCGTGCGAAAAGATGGTATCTCGAGAGCGGGTTCCGCTACTGCGAGAATGGCCATCGCATCGAGGTGAGTCGTTGGCGATTGCCTACGATGCCCCCCCCCCTTTTTTTTTTTTCTCTTTTCTGATTATCGCCTCTCGGGATTCGTTGAGGTTGACATCTACGAGGAGGGCAACTTTGGGCAGACAGGCCCCATAATCCGCC
>JACWST010000121.1:59646-92256 GCA_014850475.1 Cryphonectria naterciae | reverse complement strand
AAACTAACGCGCAAGAGAAGACCCTCAGCTATTGCCGAGGGGGGGGCGCGAGGGTGATGGCGTGGGCACAGGGGGCTCCCCCCCCGTTTTTTTTTTGCCATGGTCTGATTATCGACTCTAGGGATTCGTAGAGGTAGACATCGACGAGGAGGACAACTTTGGGCAGACAGGCCGCATAAGCCGCAAAGAACGCGAGGTGAAGGAGAAAGCAACGCGTCACCTCGCTGGCAACGAGGCCCGCGAGCTTTACCTAGAGTGTCTGCAGCTCGTCCTGCGCCGCCAGGTCTGGTGGCTGGTGCACGAGCGCAGACTCCCTGCTGAGCTGGAGACGGTGGTGCGCGACCTGTGGGATCTGCGGATCAGGAGTTTTGCCGGGCTGAAGAGGACCGCTGCGGCTGAGGAGACCGACACGGAGATGGATTCGGGCACGGACGGCGAATTCTTCTCCTCCCAGGCGGAAAGCGAGAGCGATGCGAGCACGGCCTCGTCAAGGACGACGGCGAGCCGGGCCAGGAGCTGGACGAGTGAGCCGGGCCAGGACTGGAACATGCCGGGGCTGTTTCACTGTCTTGCCTTGTGTTACCTGGGGTGTCTGTCCCTTAGTCTGTCTGTGAGGGTGGGGCAGATTTATGGGTGGGCGAGGAATGATCAGTTGCCCTTCCTAGGGGCTTTTGATGCTCTGCCCAAGGAGATGACGGACCGGCTCCCTGGGTCGTACCATCGAGCCTTGATGGTTAAGCACACGTCTTTCCAGGGAGGGGAGCTACATCAGGCGGTGTTGGAGCTGATACTGGAGTATCATTTGAACTACGACATGGTATTCCCGGTGCTGAATACGCCCTTGTTGCTCTTTCACTACCTGAGAGAGCTCGCATTGCCGGGTAGGTCGGGCGCATGTCCCTGGTGTTTGGGTATCGAGACTTCAGCTGACACGAGCGTGTAGCGGAGATCTATGTCCACGTGCGGGCGATGATTAGGCTTTTGAGCCTCGATTTCTCCTTCAACATGAAAAAGAAACGTTTCAGACTACTAGACCATCCGGATGTCCTGCTCATAGCCAGTATCGTCTTCTCGACCAAGCTCATCTACCCCTTTGACGGCGTAGAGAGGCCACCACTCAGCTACCGTGACCCGTCATCCTTACAGATGAATTGGGACAGGTGGCGCGAGCTCATGCGAGACGGCGAGGCCGAGGGCCTAGAGAGACGGGACATCAACAAACTGCAGCCCGAGGACGTGTGGAGTATGAGCGACAAAAAGATCGACGACTACCTCGACTGGTACGAGGAAACACGGATCAAGCAGGGCACAGAAACACAGGAGCTGAGAGAGTTATTCCCACTCTCGCAAAGGCGCAGACAGGTCTCGAGAACTACCCTGACAGAGGATGAGATTGATGAGAGGCTGAAGACGGCGCAGAGCTACATCAGATCAGTAGCACCCGCCGCGGGCGGATGGCGGTTGAGAGCCGGTGACGATCATGCAGTGTATCGTTCCGTAGACGATTTACCCGAGACGGCGAGGGCATTCTACGGGAAGGCGGCAGAACTGTCTGGGCTGTCGCTGGGAAGGCTTGTCAAGGCAGTCTACACCCTGGAACGATCGGTGGGCCGGTGGTGCGTACGAGAAGAAAAGGTGGCCAAGAGAATATCCGAGGGCGATCAGTCTGAGCAGGACAGCCCAGCGTAATCGAATCCCCCGCGTGTCATATCACAAGAAGCAAGCGCGTTGTTAGTGTCCGGGTTCATTCTCCAGGAAGGCGCCGGCCACCGTTGGGAGTCAACAAGGAACGAGCAGCAGCGACAGAGAAATTGATTGAGAGGCTCAAAGACGATATCGATGTTCATGCGATCATCAAAATTGTTTCTCTTCTCACGGAGATTATTTCAATGCTTTGTTGTTGCTGGTAATTAACTCTCAAAATTTCCCAAGGTCAGCAGCGCTGCAGCTGATGGTTGCCACAGAGGACCTCACGTGACCCCACCAGAAAAATTACACAGCCAGGGGCTCCACCCTGCAGCCCGCCTCCAAATCAATCTTTTGCCGCGATCGCCCGCCAAACCCTCTCTACCTCACCCACACCCAACGTCAAACCACTTACGAAGTGAAGCAGTCAAGAGTAAGTCATCAGCCGCTGTCTACAATCTGTTTTCCTCATGCTTTCCAGATGGAATACTGACAATAATCCTCCTCTCCAGTGCAGATGTAAGCCCTCCAACCCGACCCCGACCACCGACCTTCTCGACCGATCGATCTCGCCGTGCTCGTACTGACCTGACGCCCAAACAGCTTCGTGAAGACCCTGACGGGCAAGACTATCACCCTCGAGGTGGAGTCTTCCGACACCATCGACAACGTTAAGGCCAAGATCCAGGACAAGGAGGGCATTCCCCCTGACCAGCAGCGATTGATCTTCGCCGGCAAGCAGCTTGAGGATGGCCGCACTCTTTCCGACTACAACATCCAGAAGGTCAGTCAGTCGTGGACATGATGTGAACCCGAAACACTGGTCAAGAGGAGGATTGAATGCATGGAAAACACGATTCCAAAGGGCACCAGAAGAAGGAAAATTGAGCGAAATTTTGGATGGACTAAGCCGGCTGACAATTCGCTACAGGAGTCCACCCTCCACCTGGTCCTCCGTCTCCGTGGTGGTCTGATTGAGCCCTCCCTGAAGGCCCTCGCCTCCAAGTACAACTGCGAGAAGATGATCTGCCGCAAGTGCTACGTACGTTAATTACATACTAGACCTTGTGACCCCGACGCAAAGGAGCACACAGGCTGATGACAGATCCAGGCCCGCCTCCCACCCCGTGCCACCAACTGCCGCAAGCGCAAGTGCGGCCACACCAACCAGCTGCGCCCCAAGAAGAAGCTCAAAGTGCGTTGTTTTCTCCAGATTACCCAGATTATTCCGTTACGGGCACAGCTAACATCGTCTTGTAGTAAGCGACTCGCTTCTCGGCGTTCTGGTCTGGTGGTTTTACGATGGAGTATCAAGGAACATGGGAATTCATGGACAGCAGCAAATGGGATCAGCTCAGATGCTCAAGACTACCTAGTTGCCAGTGAATCGAGCCCAACGAAGAGAATCCATTTTTGCCACGATGCCTCTCATTGTCCCAACTGGAAACTGTTGATGTAGTATGGGTCTACCAAAGGCCAGGCAGCGGTGGGAGAAGTCGTCTGTCATCACGCAACGCATAGAGCAGGGAGGATTTTGGAGCCTACTAGAAATCAATTTGACGAATAACCCTATCATTGCTTCGATACCCAATGGCTCCTGTCATTGTGTGAAGTAGACAGATGTCTAGGGCAGCACTTCGTACAGGCTGTAAGGAATTTGCCGACTGGTGTAGGTTTCTGCCCAGTCCCCAGTGAGCGTAAGATGATATAACTGTATCCAGATGCGATCTACTCTAGGCTGGATACTCGACCCCAGACTTGGGACCTAATGTGTGCTTGGTGTAGAGCTGGTTCAGTGCCAGTTTCGATGGTTGGTGCATGCACAAGAGCAGTACGGAGCCTTACTGCGTTTTTTAAGAGAAGTGACGCTTGGAGAAATAACTTTGGAATGCTATATAACAGCTCGACAGCTTTCTTTTTTTTTTTTTTTGGTGGGGGGGGGGGTATTGCTATACTCGAAATCTGGCTGTTAATTTGATTTTCGGTGTTTTTTTTTCCTGGTTGTTGTATTCATGGGCTTACTCTACTGCATGTAGGCCAGATGAACCAGGGTGTGGCGATACGTACCCTGCGGGCCAATTGCGCGGACCCCTGCAAGTCAATCAATGTTCAACTGCAAGCTGTCGACACCTATGTACTGTACCCGTAGCACAAGCCTACAAGGGAGCTGCACAACCTCTCTTCAGTTCTTCTCCCTACACAGCGCTTCCAACAACTTCTCGACGCGGGCTCTACTCCTGAACTCAAAGTCGCAAAGCCTGGTGCTCTTTGATTTCAAGTAACTCACCCATCCATATCCCCAGGCTTGCTTCGACACTGCAGCCTCGCGCAAGATGTCAGGAGCGGGCTACGATGCGGTCGTAGACGTGGATGACGAGGTATGGCAACCACTCCCCCCCCCCCTCCCATGAAAGAAATTCCGACCCACCACGAACTGTTTGTTCGCTGACAAGAACCTGGGAACAGGGCGACCTCGGCCACACCGACCTCCAAGACGACCTCGAATTCCACCAGTCCAACTTCAACGAGAGCACGCCGTCGAACCGCAAAGCCCCCGGGTCCGCAGGACTCCCGCTGCCAGCGACCGCCTCGTCGGGAGGGAAGCGCTTCCTCTGGTCCATGAGCTTCTACGCACAGTTCTTCGACGTGGACACATCTGCCGTGCTGCAGCGCTGCTGGGCCGCGCTGTTCCCCCGGGCCAACTTCCTCGACGTGCTCGAGGGCAACCCGGACCTGTACGGGCCGTTCTGGATCGCCACGACGGTGGTCTTCATCCTGTTCCTCGGTGGCACCATAAGCAAGTACCTCGCGACGACAGGACAGGAGCCATTCGTCTATGATTTCAAACTCCTGACTGGTATGGGCTTTGTCCCTCCCCGGCCTAAAGAACTGTCTCAGGTAGTAGTATATATAGAATCATGAAGCTGACAATAAACAACAACCAACCCTCGATATAGGCGCGGGAGGTCTCATCTACGGCTACACCCTCTTTGTGCCCATGGCACTCTACGTCGCCCTTCGCTACTTCGGCTCCGAGTCGGCCAACCTCCTCGAGTGCTGGGCCCTGTATGGCTACTCGAACCTGATCTGGGTCCCCGTCGCCCTCATCAGCTGGAGCCAGATCAGCATCCTCAACTGGGTGTTCGTGGGCGTTGGCTTCGGCATGTCCGTGGCCATGCTGCTCCGCAACCTGTACCCCGTGCTCAGCGCCACCGACAAGCAGACGAGCAAGGTACTGCTGATCCTGGTGCTCGTGCTGCACCTCGCCCTGTCCATCGCTATCAAGATGCTGTTCTTTGCGCATGGGAGCCTGATCAAGGACGACCAGGCAGACAGTGGGCCGGGGGCTGGAGGAGGTAGTGACACACCACCGGCTCAGGATGCGCCGCAGCTGTTCTAGAATGCTTTATATTTTTCGCGAATGCTAAGGGGCCGGAGGGGGGGGGGGGTGAAGGGGAGAACTGGGTGATCAGCCCAAGGTTCTGGGGCGTCATGGTGTCAATACGCGCATGTATACTAAGTGGACAGTCTCCAGATGGGTTGTCCTTGTTTGTTTTTGGGCCACAAAGGGGGCATGATTTTCTTTCAATTGGAACATCTGTTAGTCCTTTGCAACATTCACAGGGCAGACTACACATACTACCATTCACAGAACGACAGTGCCGTGAGCGCCTCGTCACGGCCCCTTCTTGTCTTGACTTCTCCTTTGGCCCGTAAAGCGCCTTCTCTCTCTCTCTCTCCTCTAAACAGTGACTGTCATATTGACTTCTCTTATTGCCACGGGCCCCTTTTTCTTAATCCATCACCTCTCCACCTCCCCGCCCTTCCCGGCCCAGTCGACCCAGCTCCCTGGATACTCCCCAACCTTGGTCCACCCAGCCTCCCTCGCCAGGCCCGCGGCTGCCCGGCTCCGCACGCCAGCCTTGCAGTAGAACACGACCTCATCCCCCTTGGCGGGACGCGGGTACCCGAATCGGTCCTCGAACTCCTCGTCTGTGATGTGGAAGCTGTCGGGGGCCGAAGTCACGGGGATGTTGATGGCGTGGGGGATGTGGCCGGTGGATTTGAGTTCGCCGGGCTCGCGGACATCTGTGAGAAAGGGAAGGGGAAGGAGAAGAAAAAGAAGTTAGCTAATCTATCTCCTCTCTTTTTTTCTTTTTTTCTTCCCTTCCGGGTGCAGATGTTGTACTCAAGTATACGTACCGACTATCACGATGTTCCTCTGAGTATCTTGTATAAGCTTCTGGATCTGCAAAGAAGAGAAAAAAAAGCCCATCAGCAAATGAAGCTCTTCCTCCTAACTCTACCCTACCCCATTTCTTTTCTCTCCTACCACCGCAACAAGGCCATCACGGCTTTTCCTTTCTTTCTTTCTTTCTTTCTTTCTTTCTTCCTTCATCTTTGTAAAGGGGTAGGGGATGGCCCCCTCGAGGAGCTCTCAGATTGCTAAGTTAGGAAACCCACGTCTTCAAAGTTCCATATCTTGCTATCCGCCTGCTGCGAATAATACCTCCTCGCACCGCTAGCTGGTCCTCCTTCTATTGTTGCCCTCGTCGCCCTCGCCGCTCCTAGTCGCAATGCCGGCGACGTCTGTCTGAGAGGCCGGGTTGCCGTGGCAGCAGCGACACTATATGGTCTCGCCAAGCTTGTCGCGCAGACAACCTGTCGCAGCCCGTTCAGAGCTGGCCGTAATGCTTGCCTAGGAGACATTGTCGCATGGGCTGTGAGGTGACTTTACGTGACGAATAAGGAGTCAAAAGGAGAAAGGAAGAAAGAAAGGGGGGGGGGGTATAAAAGGTGCAATGCCGGACTGCGGAGTGAGGTGTATGATAAAAAGTTCGGCGGGACCCTGGGAGGAGGATTGGCGGGGAGGGTTCAAGCCGCTCGGCCCGCTGATGTCACACTCATGCATCCCCTGATACAGCCTAGCCAAAAGATTAAACCAGAGAAATCTAGATAATATAAGCTTCCTGACGACGTACTGACAGTATCCAGCTTCATACGGGAAAATAGGTACATGTATAAGCCAGGCTTGCACTTTTTCATGGTTTTCCATTTCTCTCCCTTCGGGTCTATCATATCGTGCATCCCTCTAAAAAAAACACTGGCGTGAGGCTACTTCTGGAAGCACTCCCCCTCAACATCTCTCACACCTGCTTCTCAATTGGTCCAATAGCAGAACTATGTACAGATTAGGTATTAAAAAAAATGCTTAGCACCTCTACTATGCTGATGTTGCTTTTGCTGCTTCAGATTTGTCTATCTAGCCAGTTCACTCCCAACAAACTTGGCAATGCGCCAGACTCTGGTGCATTTCCTGGCGGCGCTCATCGGCCGAGTCCTTTCACCACTTTCTCTTCTCAAAGGTCAACGGGCAGTCATCCTGTTTCGAAAGGGTCAGTTTCTAATAATCCAGTTTACTTCGATATTCCAAGTGATATTTGTCATACCTTGGGGAAGATAGTAGCAAACACCTTGATCTCCTCGGAGAGGGGTGTGGCATGGTGCTTCCAGTCCACCAGCAGCGAGCCCTTGCCGACCATCAGGGCGAGATTGAGCATGGCGTAGTGCTGCCCAATGCAGTAGTGAGGGCCTGTACCGAAGACCAGCCAGTTCTTTGCGCCCTTTTCCTCGGCATCACCGGTGTAGTACCGCTCAGGGTTGAACTCGTCTGGGTTCTCGTAGATTTCAGGATCTCTGAGCGACGGGTAAACGGAGGGGATGATCATAGAGCCTGCGCAGCTGACTGTCAGTATTGATGTGGAAGCAACGCGGCGGCACCTCCTCGGAAGAGGAAGAGAAGAGATAACTCACCCTTGCGGACGGTATAAGTGTCTGAGACGGGAAAATCCTTCTTGGCCTCGTACGGGATCATGATGACAGGGGGGCGATATCTGAGGAGCTCCTTGACGACCGCACGTGTGTACTTGAGCGACTCGAGCTGATCCATGTTGACCGGCGCCCAGATGTCACCGTTGCGAACCTTGTAGTTCTCCTCCCTGATCCGGTCGAGAATCTCGGGCCGCTGAGCCATGATCTGGAACAGCCAGGTGGCGGCGCTGCTGGTGGCATCCTGAGACGCGAACAGGAACGTGAAGATGGTCTGCGCGATCTCGTAGTCGTTGAACATGCGGATCAGAGGGGTTGGCTTCGTCTTGCCCTCCATGCTCTCGCCCTTGGCCTCGGCCTCTCTCCATCGTTCCGAGTCGAGCATGACCTTGGTCCAACCATCCATGATACACAGAACGTCGCCTCCGGCAGCCATGCGGACCTTGCTCTTGGCGGCGGCCTTGGCAAACTCGGCCAGGACCATATCCGCAGCCTTCTTGCCGTACCAGGTCTTGGTGTATGGGAGGATGATGGGAAAGTTGACCAGCTCCAGAGCCTCCGTGATCATGTAGTAGTCGTCGGCGATCTTCTTGACGGCCTCGTCCGAGATGTAGTATCCACAGAACGTCCGCAGAGACACAGCGGTAACAACCTCACGGAACTGGTGCATGAATGGCAAGGGCTTGCCCTCGGCCTCCTTGGTCATCTGGAGCCACTTCTTGAAGTATCGGTTGTATACTTCCTCCTGGCCGGGCAGGTAGTTGTCCAGAATCGAGCGCGCGAAGAGACCATTCAGACCCTTGCGGAAATCGACATGAGCCTTGCCGTCCAGGAACACCCAGTTGTCCTCACCCAGGAGCTTGGAAGCGACATCGACGACACAGGGCTTGACGAATGCCGGCGAGTTGAGGACCTTGCGCGCCATGTCGCGGGTCGAGGCGATGACCACAAACCTAAAGCAACCAGGCATCAACATCTGCTATGATGGCGAGGAAAAGAAGAAGAAAAAGGAAAGGGGGGGAATGATGTGTTTTTCCCCCCTTCTTTTTCTTTTTCCTCTTTCTTGTCTGGAGGGTTCACCTACTTGTGGAAGACGGAGACACAGCTGAGCTCTCCACTGGCCCATTTTGCCTGGTATTCTTCGAACTTGGGGTTCATAGATTCGAGAAAAGGTCCCATAAACGGTATCTTCATCGCAGGTCCGACGATTGTGCCCTTGTTCCGGATATAGCTCACTTTGTTGATGGTGAATTTCTGGTCAGCAACGCGGCCTCTCGGGGTTACGGGGGGGTACAACTGCGGACATACGCTGGTCGTAGGCCACGGCAAGCGCCAGGACGGTCCAGAAGGCGCCCCAGAAGGTGACGCGTGAGAGGGCATCAACAACGAGCTCGACCTGAGGAGGTATATTGATGGGGCCATAGTTCACATTCGCCAATGGCGAAGTGAAGATGGTGGAATTGTCCATTGTAGGGCGTGCCAATGGTCGTGCGATTGCGATAGTAGATTTGTTCTGTTCTGAGACCGACAGTTAAGAGTAAATTCGCGTGTTCTTTTTGTTCCTTGAATTTTTTTTGCCTTCTTTGAAATGATGGCCAACGGCCTCTTGATAAACAGGTCACGAAGGGTCAGTCTGGCAAGGAGAGAAAATCAAACTCACGGTCGCAATTGGCTTTGCTAAATGGACAAACTGCCGTGTCTGTCCTGAAAGATACCGGTGGGACGGGCGGAAGCGAATCGCGAAAATGCGAGACGAGGTGGATTCGCTTTGGGGGAAGGAAGAGAGGGGGGAGGAGGTGAAGTCTCGGAGGGAGTGGAGTGGTGGGAAAAAAGGTCAACAGTGACAAGCGGCTTGCTTGAGCTTTAAGCTGCTTCTGGGAAGTGCGGATGCAGGGTCTGATGGAGATTGCCAATTAGCATAGCAGGAACGCACAGGGGGGGGGGGACACGACAGGCCTAGGTGCAGGTTGGCTGTCGTGCGTGCAGGCTGTTTTCTTGAGTGGATTTTGATCGGAGCAGGGACGGCCCAGGAGAGAGAGAGCCCTGAGTCGGTGACTTTTTTTTCTTTCTTTTCTTCTCTCTCCCCTATCCTATCTATCAGTGCTCAAACGTAATTATCTCTCTCTCACTGAGGGGCCCTGGATTTGCATATAGTACAAGTAAGTGTATTGATAATCCAAATGCAGACTCGCCAATGATCCATGACGCCCTTGAGACACACCCCCATCCATAACACATTGACACTTGCTGCAGAGGAAGCAAGGAGCTATGGCCAATTGACCAATGACAAGGAGATAATCGCCATAAGACTGCACAATTGATATGCGAGGTAGGGACGGATGCTCCAGCATCCGAATCAGACCATGGCACACAAGTCGCCTCGCCTTCCACAAAGTGCCACCATCCGCTGCGCCTCTTGAAGACGAATGAATATACCCAGAGGGAGAAGGGGCATGGCATGTCTGCCAATTTACTATGTACAGTAGTGTGCTGCTCGCCAAGATCGCGGGATGCAAACACAGCCGCCCTTCCTTAAAACGCGCGCTGTCCATTGGTTGTTTCCCCTGAATCGCACATCATTCTAGAAAGGGGCCCGGTCGTCTTGGGTGTGTTCAGGCGAGCCTGATTTGTCCAAAAAGATCGTCAACCTGTCTCCCAGGCACAGCACATCAAAAGATGACACAGTCAATTAGCTGGTACACAATACGCTTCCTCTACGTCTTCGTCATCTCAAAACAATGGAATGGGACCCTCGATGGCTCGATGCTGGTCTGACGTGTGGACTGCTTCCCACACTTATCACATAGTACTATGTACATGCAGTAGTTGGTACCCGTTATCGAATTTTTGATGAACGGCCCGAGGATCTGGGAAAGCCCACCTCAACTACATACCAACGCACACTGGTTGGTTGACATCCCGTACACGAATACGAATAAGAGCTTATGTAAGGCACATCTCAATGACATGATTATATCAATCTTCGCGAGGGTGACAGAAGCAATAGGGCCATGATGGGCTCAGAATTATTGTCACAGAAAATGTTGTTGGAGACGTGAGGGTATTCCTCACGGATGTTTCTTGAGAACACATCACAAAGGAGCGCTTGATAATGCTCAGACGACCTCAATCACATTCTCATTGCATTATTCCCCCGGCAAAAAGGCTCTGCCCCCTCCTCCTTTAAGGATGGCTTGGTATGCACCATGTGTATCACCTTCTCTAGAGGGTTCTGATCCCCGACTTCCTTCGAGAGGGTGGGGGGGTAAGCAGGCACGCGGGGCTGCCCAGAATGCATGTTGCGCTCAATCAATGTAGCCGCCAGCAGTTGACCCGGTACTTTTGCGATCTCGGCCCCGAGCTGCCGGATTGCCTCAAGTATCTACACGCAACCTAGCGGCGCGCAGCAATGCGCCCCGGTATTGTCTCGGGTGCTCAACAACATTTGTGCGCATGAATAGAGTGTGAGTGAGAGAATACCATGATGGATACACGGTTCAGGAACTGTTGACAGATCTTTCTCCCGGGACGTACATATGTTGCACAAGAGGACAGACTATAACAATATATCATTAAAAACCAAAGTAGACAGGAAGTCATTGCAAGTAATATGCAGATGGAACTTCAGTGTTATCGGATCTGCCTGACGCAACACCATCTAGAATGTGTCGTCCGAGATATTGGCGTTCATCTTCACGATAGTGGGACTGTACTCGGAGGATTCCTCCGGTTCCATACCAGCCGTGAGGAGAATGTCGTCGACAATTCGCTTGCTCGCCTCCCGTGCTGTGTTGTGAGAAAGTCAGTATCGCAATCGCTAACAAGAGAACAAAAGAATCTTTGGGGGGGGGGGCCTCACCAGGGGTCTGCAGAAGCTTCGAAGGTGGCAGGGCGAACTGGATTGTCTTGGGTGGGCTCATACCACCATATACATCGTCCTCATCACTGTCCCAAGAAATCTCATCTCTCTGCCTGCCTCTCTTCTCCTGGCTATTGTCCGCATATACATCCTTGGTCTTCCTCGCCGTCGCAGGCGTCTGCACGCTCACTCCAGGCGTGCGCGGCCCGCTCGAAGCAGGCACACGTCCAGCAGGCCGATCGCCAGCAGGGAACTTGACAGGCGACATGAAGGCTGCGCTGCGGAGTGTCGGGATCGCCATCTCGGGCGAAGACATAGGCGAATCCTCCTGCCAGGCGGGCAGCTTGCCCTTGTCCTGCGGCTTCTCCGTGACCTTCCACTTGATAGGTGAAACGCCGGTCGGCTTATGCGGCGTCGCCTGGATGCGGTAGTTCTTGTCCAGGAGCCGGTGGAGGAGGGGATCCTTATTCTTGCGCGCTGTCGAGAAGACGTCGTCCTCGGTGAGGTCCGCCGCGCCCAGCGACGATCGAGGCGTCATCGACATGTCTGGCAGCCGGGTGGTGTGTTGGTGAGGCACGATATCAGAGTCCGAGTCGTCTCCTCCTCCAGCAGATGCCTGGTCGCCGTCGCCCTTCAGCTCCCTCTTCAGCTGCTCGTACGGCGAGCCAAACTTGGCGAATTGTGGCCGAGACTTCTTGGATGGAGCTGCGCGCGGTGTGCTGCCGGCAAGATCGCCGGTTCCGTCGTCCAAAAGGGACTCGTCCTGTTCGTGATAGGAGGCTGTCTCGTCGGCGGTGATGGAGTGATCTTCTCGCTCGCGATGGGGCGTGTAATCTTGCGTGGTCTCATCGTGCTCGGTCGTTTCTTCCTCGTTCGCAGTTGTATCCTCCCCGTCCGCCGCTAGCTCCTCGTATCCTGACAGTGACACATTCGCTGATGCCTCGAAGAACTGCTTCCAGAACTAGAGGCATTGTCAGCCCTCGAGCCAGAAATGGGTCAGACGAACGTCTTGAGTAAACATACCTTAGAAGCTTCCCATACAGCCTTTGAATGCTCTCCATATTGCTCAACCAGCGGCAGGATGCTCGTTGTGACGATGCGGTGTGCTCGGCTGAAGTTGGAATCAATTTCTACGCCGATGGTCAGCCCGAAACACAGTGACATAGTTCTGGCCATTCTTACCTTGCAGCGTGAGGGTGATGGACTGCTCGAGTCTCTCGAGCTCCTCGGTGAGCGTCAACTGTCTCGACATTGAAGAGCCTGGCCGAGACATTTTCTGATTTTGTTTCGTGGGGAGAAAGAGATTTGATGTGTGTGGACGAGATTCAATCTACGATAGATGGGTTTTATTGAATTCAGGACGCGTCTGTCATTTTGAGTCGGAGACGCGTTGCGGGGTCACACCCAGCAGAGGCGTGGGGTGAACATGGGGGCCCTCCCTCTATTTAGCGTATGTGTGAGTTGCGGGTGCCATGGCTTTCCTCCAATATTGCATGAATCCTGTATCGCAATTCATTCGTCCTAAATACACCATTCTCCTTCAATCTCGCATATCCAGTGTACAGAGATCTCTCATGACAATTGCAGAGCTTTCTAAGCTGGCGTTTCCGTAACCTCAATTGCTAGTAATACAGGGGTATATCCAGGGATTCTGTATTGTCTCCCATCTTGCCTCTTGACGCCAAATGTTGG
The DNA here is from genome assembly GCA_014850475.1 of Cryphonectria naterciae. Taxonomy (NCBI): domain Eukaryota; kingdom Fungi; phylum Ascomycota; class Sordariomycetes; order Diaporthales; family Cryphonectriaceae; genus Cryphonectria; species Cryphonectria naterciae. The sequence goes on along the minus strand of JACWST010000121.1, from coordinate 79,190 downwards.
ACCGACCAGTAAAGGAGCCGGCCAGACAGACGATGCACCTCAACGTCTGCGTCCTCCCCTCCCGCGAGCCCTGCCTCTCCTCCAGCCCCTTCCGTGTCCTCTGGTAGTTTTCACAGCAGGCGCCTCCTCTTCCTCCTCCTCCTCTTCTTCCTCGCTCTCTTCAGAAGACGACTCTTCCGACTCTTCATGCGCCTCTTCGTCCTCTTCATTCTCTTCTTCCTCTTCGTCCTCCTCCTCTGCCTTCTTCGACGCAGCACGTTTTGCACTTCGAGCACTGCGTGCACGTGCAGACTTTCGAGGTGGGCTCGCGGGGGGCTCCTCAGCCAGCTCATCATTCTCCGCCTCCGAGTCTTCGACTGTGCTGGATCTGGTCTTGGGGTGGTGGCCAGTCGCGGGCTCACCGCGCTTGCGCTTCTTGCTAGAGGCAGGGGACTTGTGAAGCTGGGCCGGGGATGAGGGCGGGTCGTTGGCGTCGGCCATGGCGCGCTGCATGATCAGGTCACCATATTCGTCCCACGGAAGGTCGAAGGGCTTGAATTGATCATCGTAGTTGGGATCCTGGACGACGTCCATCGTGTTCTCCCGATCGTCTATCATGGACATGTTGAAGAACTCGTTGAGCTTCTGCCATATTCCAGGTATGCGGAGGTGGGTGTAGACGGCCGGGTCGTATCCGTTTGATCGCATGTGCTCTGCTATTGCTAACATTCTGAAGTGTTTGTGCATTCCTGGCCAATTGTTAGCAAAGGACGGAATTGGATGCATAGGCAGGGTCGAAGAAAAGAAGACGGATGCACACCTGCTGGCTTCCAGCGTATGACGGCCTTGAGCAGCATGGACACCTGGTCATCCGTCCACGGAGATTCAAGGTCGACCGGAGGAGCTGAATTGGCGGGTGCAGCTGTTGGAGTGTCTGCAGCCTGTGGGGTGTCCACGTCCATCGCATCGTCGTTGCTAGCCGGCGTCGCAGTGGTTGACGCGCGACCCTTTTTCTTGGGAGGCATCTCAATTGGGTCAGTTTATCGACACGTTAAAACAGTCGGGGTAGCGAGAGGTGCCAAAAGGGTGTGGCAGTAAGGTGAGGCTGCTGGGTTTTGTTCAGTTGTCTGTGAGGGGCGTTTGTTGTAAAGATGCAAGAGACGATGATGTCTATGTGCAGTAGCTGCAGGAAAGCTCACATCCCTGCTGTACAGTTGTAGCGATAAGACTTCAACATCAGCGATAAGGGTCAGGGTTGCAAGGCTACGCGACGCGTCTCAACGACAAGGTGAACATCAACCTCCAGGAAGAGGTCAGTAAATAGAGAGGGTTCTTCATATCTGGGGCTCAGGTATCATATATTGATGAAAACGCATTTCTGAAAGTTCTTATCCAGTCTGATGAGGTTGAGGTCTCACGTTGTCCCACCAAATGGCGTCGTTCGCGACCGAGGGGGAAAGCGTCGCGGACCTATTTCATCGACCAGATTTCTGGAAATCGTCCAAACTGCTCAATTCGCCTCCGCCTCTGGCCAAAGACTTCTTTGAACTAGTCGTCAAGAGTGGGTGAATTCAATAGGGGGAAGGCTCTTTTAAGACCACAAGACTAATGTGCAGGTAGATGGACGCATCAGCAGCGACACACCGGCGAAGAGTGATGAAGGCTATTTCAAGCCTCCACCCGACCTTGAGCATGTCGTTCCACTCGAGCACCCATCCGTCGAGCTACCTAGGGACCTCGATGATGTGCCTATGGTCGACTCAGCATCTGAGGTGGAAGAAGATCTGTGGCTTTTCCGTGACGAGACCGCGGCGAAACTCCCGGAGTTCAAAACCTGGGATGGATTCGCACTGCCCAAGGCGAATCTTGAGCTGGCGAACTTCACCACTGAAGCTGGTGCTTCTGCCTATGATATTTTCCTGGCTCTGGAAAACAATCCTTGTGGCCTTGAATCCCACACTTCCTACAAAACTTTGGATCCCCGAGGATGGGCCGCCTGCCTTCTTGCAGTGTCACTCGGCCGAGAATCCGTCATGTTCTCCTGGAGTGAAGAGAAGAAGATATTTGTGCCTGCACTGGAGCTGACGAAGGTGTCTGGCTACTCGGGCGACTCCCTTGCCGGCCTATCGCGACTATGCACATCATGTGGCGAAGCATGTCGTCGCCTGCGGTCTTTTGTGGACATGTCGTACTCGACCAACACGACCCCGTCTCGGATCGCCCTTGCCAATGCCCTTGACAGGATGCTGCTCGTCGCGCAAGACGAACTCGGGGTGCGAGGCCCGAGGGCCAGGTCGATCCTCCAGCTTCAATCTCTGGTCAGACCCGTCTTTGCCATCCTGTCGTACTTCCAGAAGCTGGTCCAGAAGGTCAAGAAAGCAGACCGCGACTCGGCTTTCTTGTCCATCATCTACGCCGAGGCACAGTCTGCAGAGCTGGGGGAACCATTTCTGAGAGACGCCATGGGTGAGATTCTCCGGATGGTCTCCAAGCCGTTCATGGACTTTGTCGAGGAATGGATCGGCTTGAGACCTGAGGGCGGCGTGCGCATCAGCAAGAATGGCCCCGGCAAGAGCTTCGTACGGTGCGATAGCCATATGTGGATCGACGACCAAGGCTTCGAGCTGGAGGAGCCAGATTACTTCCTTGATATGGATCATATGCCAAACTTCATGCCTGACGATATTGCTCAGGCAATCTTCGAAACTGGCCGAAACCTCCGTTTTCTGCAGTCCTATCAACCGCAGAATCCTCTGTCGTCCCTCCGTGCCGTTGCCATTGGTGAGCCACCAAGACTCGAATGGCAATACGATTGGGGATCAATCACAAGGGTGGAGCAGAAAGCTCTGGCATTCCATCACACGGTCTTGGACACCTTGCGCCAACGCCAGCTCACGTTCGACACCGACCGCCATGGAGTGCAGATTGATAATGATGGCATGGTTGAAGAGGATCCTGTTCTGCAGTTCTTTGGCAAAGACGAGTCACATCTGGAGCAGACGGTCCTTGCCTCCATTGCACAATTGGATCACCCTGTCACGAGGGTCGAGCCGTGGGACAAGCTCTCCAGGTTGCTCAGAGAGAAGCTCTTCAGCGTCCGAGATGAGACAGATGCAATCGGTACTGAGTTCAGTCCACATTGGTCATTACTACCACTGCTGTCCTTCGGCCCCGTCGTCTTTACACAGGCTCGCCTCGTGAACCGTGAGTGCCTACGCCTCCTCTACGCTGAACACAACCTGCGAGAGCATCTCAGGCTGCAGAGAGCCTTCCAGCTACTGGGGAACGGCATGTTCTCCAGTCGTCTATCCAACGCCCTCTTCAGCCCAGAGATGGACACAACGGAAAGACAGGCGGGTGTTGCAAGGTCTGGCGGTGCCATGGGACTTCGGCTGGCGAGTCGTGACAAATGGCCGCCGGCCAGTTCTGAGCTGCGCCTGGCCCTGGCAGGTGTGCTATCTGAGAGTTATCAACAGACCTCACCAGGTGCAGCCGATGGAAAGAGCAACATAGGCCCTCTGACTACTGAACAATACGCTGCACTGCCTGGCGACTTAAGCTTTGCTATACGGGACCTATCACCGGAGGAGATGGAAAGATGTATGGACCCTGATGCGCTCGAGGCTCTCGACTTCCTGTGCATGTCCTACAAACCGCCACCGCCTCTCATGCCCATCATGACGCCTGGTGTACTGGTCAAGTACGACCACGTCTTCAAGACTCTTCTTCGCGTGTTGAGGATGCTGTTCGTCGTCGACCAGCTCTTCCGCGACATGTCGTCTGGATCCTCTCACTGGCAGGACCCCGACAATGCCTCCCTCCGCTTCTGCATCGAGGCGCACCATTTCGTCTCCAACGTTGCCCGCTACTTCTTCGACACGGGCATTCAGAGGCCATGGCGCGGCTTCGAACGCTGGCTCGACAAGGTTGAGAAGGGACTCCAGCAAGAAAATGATTCCAGCGGCGGTCCTCCCTCCCAGCCGCCAGCCTCTGCCATCAGCCCAGACCGCCTCGGCGAACAGCACGAGCGCACACTAGACGAAATCATGACCGCTCTGCTCCTCCGAAAGCGACAGCGGGCCATCCTGGAGCTGCTAGAGGCCGTATTCACACTCATCCTGCGCTTCGCCAAGGCTGCCAGGGTGCGGGCTGAGGAGGGCGCCCAGGGGCCCGCAAGGGAGATGGAGGACCTGTACAGGTCGTTCAGGGAGAAGGTCGAGGTGTTCATCACCGTGTGCAGAGGTCTGAGCGAGAAGCCTGGGTACGGACAAAAGCGGGACAGGGATAGATTGCAGGAGAATCCCATCGAGATGCTCTTGTTGTTGCTTGACATGTCAAACTACTATGTCAAGCGCTAGAAACATGATTACTGACAGGTAGCATGAATCAAAAGGTTCGCTCTCGCCGGGACAAGCCACATGAGCGGTCAGGCCGCGGTCCCGTGAGGTAAAATTACTCAAGAAGCTTCACCTAAAAACATCTGTCCCAGAAGAGACTGAAGAGATTCGAAGCAAACCATGTTTTCGACCCCAAGGCAGGCAGGCTATCCCAGGTTTACTATTCTACAGATCCAAGCTGCTCCGCAAGGAAGTCATGTTATTTTGGGACACCTGTCAATGGAGTAGAGAGAACGCATTGATCCGTGTAAAGCGACATTCTCCTCCCAGGTGCTCCCCATCACCCAAACCCTCCTCGCATTCGTAAGGGCGTTTCGTCTCCTCGTAGCTAATGCGGCCCTTTTCTCTTTGTGCAGGCAAAGAGTCATAGCTGTAATGCCCAAAGCCCACTTTCTCGACTCAGGCAAATCTCCAAGTGGTGGGTTTCAACCGCCTCGCTCCCTCTCCGCGTCGCCCTCGTCCTCGTCCCCCGTGTTGCGAATAGCGCATTGCCTTTGGGGCTGTGCGTCGCACAATAACAACAAAGCTACCAAAGGCTTCTCTCTATGATTACAAGGCGAAGAACAAAGCAGCTTTGCCTACATGACATCTAAGCGTGCTCCTGGCCGGTCACTCGTACTGGTACCTCGTTGTCTTGAATCATTTACCGGCGCTCAATCAAACTGACCACGAGGTACGTCAGGCATCTAATACCTGTTTCGCGCGCTTCCAGTTGCCCTGGTCATGTGTAGAAGCACCAGAGAGCTACGATTCAAGAGCTGGGTTTTGCAAAGAAACATCCGCGACTCGGAAAAGAACACACTGGCTGATTCATGTCTTTACGCGAATGGCTAAGTATTGGTTCCTTCTTACGGCCTTGAGAAAGGGGTTTTCCCAGATTGTGTCTTTTCTGGAGAGCGATCTCAGCTCTGCACAGCAATTCCTGAAGAATTACATCCGCCTTTTTTTTTTTTATGGGAATTTACTATGGACTGCGGAACATGTGGATAGGTTGCCTTCTGCTCTTCGAGACTTGTCCTATGTTCTGTTACACACATAATTCTCCATGCCTACTATAAACGTCTTCAACCACGAAGTAATATTCTATACAATGTGCTTGTGGTGGCACAATCAACATTGAGTCAAGTACGCATACCCAAAACCCCCCCTTCTCCTCCCCCCTCTTCTTCACTCTCTTCTGCCCCAAAAAGGTAGTCCCAAGAATGATGATCTGCGTTACCTTGGTCAGGATGAGGAGCTACGTAGTATTCAAATGATTACCAAGAACCGCTAGAACTGCAACCGTACATGCAACAACCAGGACAAAACCTGTCGGGAAAGCACATCATAGGACAAGACAATCCCAAGCCCTTGCCTCCTCGAAACGCCCAAGAAACAAGAAAGAAAAAAGAAAGGAAAGAAAAAAAAAAACCCCCCTAAAAAATGACAGGTAGAATTAAGGGCACATGCAGCGCCATGGAAACAAAACAAGACTACTTGCTGCCAAGCGACGGTCACGAACTTATCCTGCGCCCCCCCTAATGTCCCCCCCTTCCCAACGAACCAGACCGTCTTCTCTCTCCCCATCACAATACAGCAAGATCTCCTGACGATCGTCAGATGCTTAGTCGACAATGACAAAGACGCGCGCGCACAAGAGAGACACGTATGTGCACACCAACAAATAACACCTTCAAGGGACCTTTTCGGCGCTAAACGAGCTTCATGTTTTGATTGGCAGGGCCGGGCATGCACAGTATACACACTAGGAGTACTATGGTAGTATACGAGGGAGGGGGGGGGAGAGAGGGGAATAACGAGGATTTACCGGACGCTCGGCATCAAGGGGGGGTTTTTTTTTTTGAGCAGCGCGACAAGCAGGGTCTCGAACCTCTCGCCGATCCTCGGTGGTTGTGCTGAGGAGGTGCGCGAGTGGTCTGGGAACTGTCTTGCGATGCGCCGTCGATTGCCAAGACCTCTTGGACAGAGCGAAGGACGTTTTGGATTTATGGCGTTTTGTTGGGCGAATGCGGTCTATTCGCCTTCCCTGCGGCTTGCTTGAAACGCGCCCAAGCCTGCATCAGCCTTTGACATGTTCATAGCACACTGTACAGTACGTATGATACAAAGTACTACCGTAGGAGCCCGCCGCTGCGATGAAAGGATTGGGGGCGTCTTTTTTCCTCCTCCTCTTTTTTTTTATTTTTATTTTTATTTTTTATTTGTCTTTATTTTGTTTTTTTGTTGGAACAGGGGATGGAGGACGGCTGGTCCAAGGGTCCTCCTCGACAGCAACAAAAAACGACAACAAACGGCCCAACACGTGTTGCGCGTCTTTGATCTCCGCGCTCGCTACGACGATAGCGTAGCATGGTTTGTGTTTGGGTACGGATCCGCACGCCCGGTCGTCGTTGCAAGCTGGTTTGACAGCTCTGATCCTTCTCGGCTTTCACCCACGAACCGGGGGGGGGGGGCGCCAGGTCACCGTGTTTGAGCAACTAAAGACTTGACCCGCGCCTACCCCTTCTCGCTCTGCTGTGGCCGCAATAAGAGAAGAGAGAAAGAAAGAAAAGAAAAAACGAAGAGAAGAATACTTGCGGTGCCGCGATTAGCCTCCAGCTTGTGCCCTTTTTGCGGATACGTTTCTATCCTGCCCATAGTATGCATAGTATGTACGGCTGGTACATGGTACTTGGTGTGTCCTCACGATGACCCTTCCCAATTGCACAACAAAGCTATTGCGAGGGCCATCGTGGTCCACCCATGTGCTGGACTTGCAGAAGCGAAGAAGGGTGAGTGGCTCCCTGGCCAAGAGGCCCACCAGCAGGGTACGACTGCATTGTCGCATCGCAGGGAGCAACATAAGGACCAGGACCAGGACCAGGACCAGGACCCCAGGAAGGGTACCGTGACCAGCAAGACCGGAATTGGGACCGTGGGATCGCAGCCAGCGAGCCAGGTGTGGGCCTCACCGCCCATCTTTTGGGCGCCTCACTGTGGGTACCATTGTACCAGCAGGCAGAGGAGAGGGGGAACCCATCCCGCGCCAGAGTGTAGACCCATGGTGTTGTCATGTTATGGCAGGGGGAGAGAGCGGCGCGTCAATGAAAACCTGAACACACGATTCAGCCATAGTGCCCAGGATTTAGTGGGAAACTTTGTTGCCAGACAGCTCGACAAAATCAAGGAAGAAGAAGACAGGTCTTCTGGGTGCCTAAATTGAGTCTGGACCGATAAGAGTACAGGTGAACAGATTCGACTTGACTGTCATGGGTAAGGATCTATGTTGATGGATGGCTAGCGAGCTCCAGGGCGTTAACACGTCAAGGTAGCTTGGGCTCCATTGTTTCGTCGGGTCACCAGTTTTTAACCTCATGGGTCTTCTGAATCCTGCATGCTTAAGGGAGAGGGAGAAGGGGAGGGAGGGGGAAGGGGTTCAAAAGGTGCAGTACCAAAGTACATAGGAATGAGATGTAACATGGTACTGTACGTACCCGGAACCAGGACTGGCTGTCGCCTCCTCTCTCCTCTTGAGCGAGACTCGTAGGGTGTCGTGAGGCGGCCGAGGATCTTGCTTGATGGCCCCTCTTCGACTGCCGGGCTCCAAAATTCCTTGGCCTGCTGCCTCTCCAAGAGAGCCTCAAGTCGAGATGTATGTAAGATCTGGGGGCGGCGCTGGAGCCAACAGCTGATCCAGCACCAAACCCAAAAGTTGCTGAAACATCGCCTCTCAGTCCTCACCGACATGTCGTCTGGGCTCAAAAATAGGGCCACTGACCCCCGGTAAAAAAGGTGAGGTTTGCCGCTGGACTGGAAGAAATGGCACGGCCTCACCGTACAATCGTGCGAAGAAGACGTGTTTCGTGAGGAGAGGCGACGACCTCACCTCGGCCAGCTTCCAGCACTGGCGAGATTGCCGTGCACACACACACACACTCTCTCTCACTCACTCACCCACCCACCCACACACCCATACACACACACACACACACACACACACACACATGCTGCTCATTTTGGCTCGGCAATCCCACTCGGATATACGTACCAGGATTGTTGGCGCGACCCCCCAAACCTTGACATACGAATACCACTAGTACCATAGTACTATGTAGTCACGGGATGCAGGGCGTTCGGAAATCGTCACCCGTTTTTATCCCTCCCCCTCTCGGCCTAATTTCAACAGCAGCCTTGACGATCGCCTCATGGACAGCATCGGAAGAACGTGAATACAACAAGAAAAACCTGCCTCTCTGTACTCGTACCACGGTGAATAACCACCTCTCGTCCCGATGCCCGGCCTTTTGCGAATGCTTTGTAGGGGGAAAGGGAAGAGGTCCGTTTGGCTCGCAAAGATCCCGGACATCGTCCGAGATGAGAGAAGGGAAAAGGATTCCGCGACTGGAATAAGCGGCCACGCTGTCGGCCACGAAGGCTCATGAGCCAAGGAACTTGTCGCTTCCGACTTCCCAATTATTGAGCCCGCCGACCATCATTTGTCCGTAGTGTTGGTCGAGTCCATCTCATAAGCAGGGAACCAGCGGTCAGTGACAAAATGCAGAGCACAGTGTTTGTATGGACTTGACAAACAAACCACAAAATTGTACCATTGTAAAGGGGGCAACGCGCACTTCCATGACTCGTTACGATAACATAACAGTCCTGCGCAAAAGTCATTGCTAGCCTGATCGTCGTCGACGGGAAAAGCCGTGTATGGGTACTTTGCTGAGGAGTACATAGTACAGACGGCTATCGCAGCGGTGATGCCTAGGAGGATATTCAAGGTGATCCCTCGTAGCCCAAGCATGACACTTGTTCAGCCATAGGCCCCCCCGTCTCGGTTTTCCCTTCTAGGAGGATCCTGTGGGGCCGGAAATGCCACCATGGTATATCGCAGGCGCAAGCTGGTGCCAAAAGAAATGTGCTCTCTTTTGGACATCCTCCATAGCCCCCCCCCTTGTGAAGCCCTTCTCCCACGCAAGTAAACCATGATGAGGTGCCGATCTTCCTCTCTCGAGTCGCATGTGCTATTACTCATTGTCACATCACCTCTGTATGTATGGTGTTCCAAGACGTTGTTGTGACAGTCCACAAAGGAATTTCCAACTCTTGAAGATAATTGAGAGGGGGCCTTCCGCATACAGCCATTGTGTTGTTATCTTCTTCCGCATTTCCGAGCTCACGATAGCACAGATAGAATCTAAGCATCGCGTCTGGCGACCGAGGCAGGCCAACCTGCCCGTTGGTCCTGGAGTGTCCCCCCTGCCCATGTCCTGGGAGATGAGGATTGTCGCGTATCTCCCTCTGCAGATTTGGCCAGGCTGGTATCTCAGCCTCTTCGCATATTCGATGTGTCTGTTTGAGTGGCAGAGATCGAGTGGGAAGTGTAGTTGGCCTGGACCACAATGTGTTGAAGGCGCGTTACTACTACGTAGTAGACACGAGAGCTGGTTGCCGGTCCTATTGTGATAAGTTATCTCGGCTCTCGAAGCGCCCCTAGCGTCGCACAGAGCTGCTCCGTTCTCGGTGGGAAATTGGCCCCAAGCCTGTAGTAGAGAGGCCTGGGAAGAGAGGTGAATGCGTGGCCGCGCGTTTGTTACTGCAGACTATGCCTCCTGACCAGGGCCAATTGCAAACAGCCGCGGGTAAACGTCGGCGGAGAAAGGCGGTCAGCATTCATGTCGGATGAGGTAAAAGTCGTACAACATCGCAACCGGCAAATGCGCGATATTGAGGGCATATCCGAAGGAAGAACGAGACGAGTCAAGAAGTCCGGAACCTGCCACCTCAGCCGATGTCACATTGGTTGACATAGTGGGTGTGTGTGTGTGTGTGTGTGTGCGTGTGGTAGAGTCGGGCCTTCGGGATCTGACGTTTGATATGTCGCGCTTTTCGCATAATAATACACTCTAACCTGCCTCACTCGTACTGTGTGTAACCAAGTTTGGGGGCGAAACGGTAACTATTTTCGGGCATGTTGGGATCCATCCGTTCAGGATTCCCAAGAGCGGAGAGGGCCACCTGTCAAAAGTATAGAGAGTATTGTGGTTTTATCAGATCTAGATGTTCTCCAGATTTCAGACTCTCGATCGCTTCAGGTTTTGCCGGTGTTGCACGGTCATGCCAGCACGGGCAGCGGAGGAGGCGAGGGGTTGGGGACGAATGGTGTGCCCCGAGTTGGTTAGAACTTGGCCCCAAGGTGAGCTCCATGGTGGAGATTCTCTGGCACGTTGTCGCTGTCGCGCTAGTGAAAAGACATGGTCAGAATGCAACCACCACGATGTGCTCCCTGGCCGGCCGCCCAGGACGCCACCTACGAAGTGGTGCAGGGGAGCCATGAACCAATGATTAACCGTAGCACGCCGCAGCTCTTCCTCGGTTTTAATCTCGGGAATGCTCTGTGACACCCGAATTCCTTCAATTTGTCACGCTGCGCGAAAGAGCGGAAACAGGAGGTCGATCGACGCTCTTACAGTCGCTGACGAGAGACAGAGAGGGCTCATGCCATGTGAACAATTGATGGTACAATTGTTGGCTGCTCTGTCTTCCTCGTCTATGTGCGGTGCAAGAATATTCCGTAGCATTAAGTTCTGACTTTGATCCACACAAGCTATCGTGTACTCCAAGTGGATTGAGAAGCCTGGTCGGTGGACCAAGGTGGACGAGCCGGGGACTGCTTGAAGCTTTGCTGTGCAACACCCCCCTGTCAGACGTCAGTCGAGTGTAGGGTACTTCGGCCAACTTCCAAAGGTCCCCCCTTCCCCTAGATGAGGCGAGGAGAGAGAGTTGCCATCCTAGGCACTGTCGACGTGTTCAATCTCTGGGATGTCGGAAAGGGCGCGCGCCTCTCTTGTTGTGCCTCCCAGGGAGCCTAGTCATCTGACACGTCTGTCAATCCCACAGCTAACTCCTTCCTTCTCTCTCTCTCTCTCTCTCTCTCTCGCTCTTTATTTCCCTCTCGACGGATCCTGATGTCGAAAAAGTAGCCGTCATGACATGCAGGTCTCGCGTCGCACAAAGATCACCCCCACCTGTACAGCGGGAGTGGATTCGTGGACGACCCTGAAAGAACAAACTGATGGGGCTGCAAACCTTCTAGACGCAGCTGTACATGAGGCTGATGTACATGAATCTATGGGTCCTGTTTCCAAGGCCCGCAAGACCAATGTCGTCCGTGCTGCCGTGCTGCTGGGGACCACCGGGGTCCCTCCATCCCATCCCACCTTTCTCTCTCTTTGTCTCTCGAGCCGTTGGAGACAAACCGCCAAGAGCAGCTGCTCACCACTTTTGGCGGGAGGGAGAGCCCACTTCACTGGACCCCAAATTGATGCTGGAGGGGGAGGACGACCCCAAACTTCCCCAAGATTTGCGAGATCTTTGATGGACCATGAACTCCAACGCCCGCTTTGCTCCATCTTGAGATAGGCGAGCCGTGCCGCTGGCGCATTGGCTCCATTCTCATCAACACCTAGTAGTGTCTTCTGTAGTATAATTGAAGAGGGACGGCGACGAATGCGGGCTCGATGCCTCAAGGCGTTCGTCCACTGCATCTCGCCAGTCAACACATACCAACCGCATTAGCGGTCGACTGATCCTCGAAATCTCCGACGCCACGGGGCTTAAACAACAGCCCAGGCTCCGAGGTACTGCTACATAGTGAGATGCTCTGCTGCTGTGTTGGTTGCTGAACGCTAACCTAAAAACTTCGCATCGTCGCTGATTGTTTGGTAGCACTAGTATTATTCTGAATAGGTGCGACAGGCGAGCGTCGCCTGGCATCGCTTATGCTCCGGCCTCGGAAAAAGAAAAAAAAAATTTGGGCACAGACTGGCCAAATTCTATTATGGTGCGTTGGTTCTAACACGTCATGAGGTGGGCAGAGAAGGGGGGAAAAAGAAGAGGAAAAAAAAAGGAGGAAAAAAAAAAGACTTCTCCTGCCGACGCTATCGTCAAACAGCGCTGTGCTGGTCATTCTCGGCCTCTCTCGATCGCTGGACTGCACCCGAGAACTCGAGTCAAGCCGTAACCAGGATGCCAGGGAAAACTGCTTGTGTTGGGCCAGACGGTGCTTGAGACGGCAAGGAGGGTTTGGGCGGGCCTGACTCGCTTGGATAGTCGGGCTACTCCGTGGCCTTTCCGGGCGCTTGGGCAATGATGTCTGCCTCATACTATACTGCTTGAGACTCGTCAAGTCCGTGCCTGTCGAGGTCGGAAGTCCTCGCGAGCGATTGTTGTCCGTCGAGTCTTATGTGTGAGCTTGTGATGACGGGGGGTGCGCACAAAGAATAGCCTCATGCTCAAAGCTGCATCTTCGCCCGAGGTGAAGTTCTGCCAGGCCTGGGAAGGTTCAGATGTTGCGGCGGCCATGGGTTGCAGATGTGTATTGCTGGAAGTTGGCATCACAACCTCCTGCTCGGGCGTCTGCTCCCATGACTGCATTGCATTGGCATCTTGCCATTGCGCATTGTGACGACAACTTGGCAGATGATATTTTTGACTCCAAGCAACGCCAGGTCGGGATCAAGGACCGAGTAACTGGGCCTGATCCACGCTTTCTGGAAGCCCAGGAGAATAAGGGCTAACCTCGCCATTGAGACTGGCGCTTGAATTGGGCCCCGAGGCTTCGGATGTCATGTAGTACAATGAACGTTGAGGCTTTTTATTTCCCTTTTTTTTTTCTTTCCTTATTTTTTTTAAAATTTTATTGTCGATGCTAGTATGTTGCTGCAGTTGGGGAGGCTGGCACGAACTGGCTGCTTGAGAGCCTAACAATACTGTCTTGATGGGTCGGCAGAACTTCCAAAAAGGAAAAAAAGACCAGGGGGGAAAATGAAGGGGAAAAAGGGCTTGCCGTTGCGTCGTGGCGAATTGTTGTCCAAAAAGGGATGAGGTCCTGAGACACACCGCAGCGCGCAACCTTCGGCTAACCCGGCTGTGCAGTACGAGGATCTTTGACATATACGGGATTGTTGGCATGTTCGGCTGCAGCCAAGGTGCATCTGTTCACCTGGGGAGGGCACCCTTCCAGTCCAATGGCCGGCTGACGATGCACTCGTAAAAATGCAGTCATCGAGATCGGGTATGGTCAAGAAGCAAGAGTTTTTGAGAGCTTTTCAAGATCGACAATGCCGGAAGGTGAATCCGGGCCTGCCTACCTTCCTCTCAGGGCCATCAGGAATGCAGGGCAGGCGCGGGGGTGGACTTAGCCCAACAGTTGGTATACCGATGAAGCGTTGCTGGTGGCCAGCTTCATGGAGATTCGTTCACTATGATCACTACGTGCACCTGCCACGCTTTAATTATCTTTTGAGTCGTGCGCATGTTTCTGACACGGTTGATGTTCAGGATTGTTCTTCATTAGATCAAGGCGACCTTGGAAGGGTGATGAATGCGCCATGACTCAAGGCCGAAACAACTGCCACGACGAAACAACAATCAAAAAATAAAATAAAAGATAGAATAGAAAATAATAACAAAAATTCGAACCGGCCATGTACTACATAGTATGTAACGCGTTAAGAATGCTAGATCGGATATGGCCCCCCCTCCTGTAGCAGCATTGATATGTTATGTACTGCTGTCCTTTACAGTACGGCTACTATGGTATTGGTACTATAGTAAGACTAAGCAGTGGGGGGTACATACATAGCAGTACCACCACGGCGGAAGAGCGCCTGCGAGTGTAAGTAAAGATACTTACGCAAAAGGTATAGATAGTATAGCCGACGGTTCTGCCGAGGGTGTCGCATCATGTATCCGTCGCATGGATTTGGGCCATTCGATACCTAACTACGCGCGTCCTGCAGGGGACCCTGATCTTTGCAAGCCCTGAGCCGGGGCCGCGGCCCACTGAGCGTTGAGAAGCTCGGCCGGCAATGGGCGAGGGCGTGGCGCCCCCGCCCTCCCCCTAGCCAGCTATTGAGGCACGAACTACATAGTAGTAATAGTACATAGTGTGTACTCCGTATGCGACCGCTCTCTGCTCGCTAGCCGGCCTTTGTCGGTTGCGTCGGGTGAACGATTCGTGGCAAGGAAGGGGAGCTTTCTATCCGCCCTTTTTGGGCTCTGATGCAGATTGCGTCGTGCATAGTATGATATCGGCCTCTTGCCGCGGCAGTGATCTGCTGTCACCTCGAGCCCCGCATGCCTCCCTCCCTCCCCGCCTGCCTGGCTTTCCCCTCCCTTCTCCTCTAATCTGGATAGCTCACGACGGAAAGCGCAAAAATGAGGGTTTCAATATTTGTGTGTACTTCGGTAATAGCACTTGCAGGACACTGGCACTCGACGGCGTCTTCGTTCCAGGTTTCTCGACTGCTGATACGATGTACGATGCCCAAGACAGCAGGTACTGCGGTACTCGAGAACGGGGAGGGACGAAGATGCAGGTGCCTTCTACGATGTATCGCCCTTCACAGGGAGTGCGTTGGAGCGGGGAACACCCTTGCAAGGATGCATGTTGGTATGCTTCTTGAGGCTAGGTCGGCTTACGCAAAACGGCTTGGTTCGTTCTTCTTTTTCTTTGGTGTTTTTTTTTCATCTTTTTTTTTTTCAGGGGCTTCTGCAGCACCGGAAAAAGGTTTTGCGCGGGCCTTGGCATGGACATGATTCCTCATGCGGTAGGCGTGGGCTGAAAACCTAAGCAGGGTAAGATTGGCAGTGTCACAGAGACGCAACATGCTCTGTTGATACGCGTCTGGGCTCATGGTGGCATGACGTTGTGTGCAAGAACGGATGGAGGGGGAGATGCTGAGCGAATGCGAAGAATAGACTTTATCATATCTCATGGTACAAAAGACCTAGGATGCACTACTAAGTCATGCAGAAGGGAGGGAGATACCCGTTGGCCCGTGATGTACAGCGATGGCTAGGTAGCGAGTGAATTAGCCTGGCACGCTGGCTAGAGCGGCAACCTTAGAAAGGCCGCCTGAGGAAAGGATTCGCGCTTTGAATTGATGCGAACAGGTCTGGTTCGTGTCTGAGTGAGACCTATGGGGGGATGGAGGGCGTCAGTAAGAAAGATAGAGGGAGGGCGTCTGTGTTGTCTATGTGCCTGTTTGCCCTTCCCTCGTGTTGCATATGGCTGGTAGAGACTGCTTCCTTGTTGCTGAGGTGAAGAATGATGGATCAGTTGGTCAAGACCAGGCAGCCAGGGGGGGGGGGGTTATCAATTTCTGATTTGATGCTGAGGGCAAAGAGTTTGATCTGATCAATCAATCAGTCACTCAGTCAGCCAGCCAGCCAGTCAAGCGCCCATTGCACCCCCCTGGATCCCTTCCCGGTCTTATTATACATACAAACAGGTGAGGCACGCACGTCCCATGCCTCCTCCTTTCCAAAGGCTCACCTTTTTTCCCACCCCTTCGCACCCCCCAGCTTGACCAGAAGCAAAACCCAAGTTCGCGTCGTTGAAGCCTCTTTGTCTTGTCCACTGCCGTCTGCCAGCACGTCCAGACGTCCATTTTTTTCTTCCTTTTCCATATCAGAGCAGCTAAACAGCGGGACAGAGCACAGCCTTTTAGTATTTTATTATTTTGGTCTTTTCCACTACACCGATCCACTCCCGACGTCTTGGTCCTGTTATTGAGATTCTCTCTCGGTACGATAGTTGCTGCCTCGTTTCATCATCATCATCCTGTTCCTCTGCTCCACATCCATCGCGACATCTTTAGCCGCTATCGAGAGCCTCCTGCGCGGCACGCGAGTCGGAGAGCGCCTGTCATAAGGTATGTTGACGTTATGAAGTCTATCTCATTCCATCTTCCACCCCGTCATCACCATTTATCTCCCTTCTCCTCTCCGGCTGCCCGTCAGATCAGCTAGAAGCCGTGCGTGCCCTTCGTGCGACCTTCCTCTCGAGCCTGAGTGAACTGCCCTTAAGCCGCCTTGCTAGTCCGCATCTGGGTCTTTACCGTAGTGGCACGGCAGCTTTCAGAGGCTTCTGCCGCGGCTGGGCATACCTCGGGGGTTCTCGGCGGTCGTCATCGCGCTCTTGTTGTGCTGCGCTACGCTGCCCGCCCTGCAAAAATTTTCCCTTTTAAAAAAAAAATTCTCATCCTCTTTCATGACACCTGCGTGGCGTGTACACCTGAGCCTGGTCCTGATAGAGAGCACCAAAGAGTCATTCTAGGAACATCTCCAAACAGGAGCCGATCCGACTGAAGCCATCGTCGGCCAGTCTCGTTTTGGTATCGACATCAGTTGCGGCTCTATTTTTTTTCTTCCGTCACCACCGCCACCGTCAAACTGCGAGGTCCCCACTCTGATCCACGCGTCCGCCTATTGATCCTGGTTTGGACTCGCTCCACTTCTCCGCCCGACCTGGTCCCTTGACATACCATCCAAGGGGGTGCAAGAAAAAAAAATAACAACAGGACAAGGAGAAGGAGAGGTCGAGGTCCCCCTTCCCCCTCCCCCCCACTTACCCCTACCAACAACACCTTGGTATAGGTACTTAGCGGCGTCGTATCCCAAGCTTCCCGCCACTGGTGGATATCTTCGAGGATCAACCCACTTGCAAATTACCAACCCTGTTCCGGTCGGTACCTGGTCGCAGAGTTTTCCTCTGAGCTGGCTGCGACCTGCTCCCGACTAAGAATCAACGGACGAACGAACCCAAAGAATATTTGAGGTACACCAACCCACACCCCATTCCACCCGACCACCCCTCTTGTCCCTCATTCATCCCCATTTGACAAAGTTTAGTCCCCACTTCGACCTCTGCCGGGCCCAAACAGGAGCACTGCCTCTGGTCACTCCACCAACCCAACCCGTCTTGAAAGTTGAGCCTCATCTTCCTGGTCCTATCCACATTTGACCACCAATTCGCCCCGCGACGCTACCAAAAGCAACCTCCAACCAACCCGCCAAAACAAACTCCACCAACCGTGGAGATTTCTCAGACGCGTCTCGACAACGACCGCGTCGACGACCTTGGAGATATCGTCAATTGAGCGCAAAGAGGACAGAGCCCTTGACGTCGAGTGAATTGTCACGCGAACTGCGCCCTCGACACACGACAGCTGTACCGCACCGCACCGCACCTGCACTCTTCCTTCTCGCCGACCTCGATACAAGATTCGAGAGTTCTGGTCTCTTCACGTCAAACAAAACAAATAAGCTTGGGTTCGGATGCTGCCGCTGCGTTCTTCGCAACAGGGTAGGCAACGAGTTGGATTATGGACAACAACCACCACTACTCCTCGAACGTGATCAACAGCACGAGCGCGGCTTCATACCCGTCACCTTCGACCATCTCTCCCACCAATCATCTCCAGAACGGGCAGAACCAGACCCTGCCTTCTCTCCACCACAATCCCGCCATGTCGATGTACGCGAGCCACCCCCACACGCCTCGCACGCCTGCGACGCCGAACACGCCCAACTCCATGGGCGGGTATGCGCCTCCTCCGCAGCAGCAGACTGCATCCCGGCAGCAGTATCCCATGATGCACAACCCGTACCAGCAGCCCCAGCAGTCCTACCAGACCTCCTCTGCCATGATGCCTCAGAGCTCGGTTGCCTCGGCTCACCCCCAGCCTATCGCGCCGGCTCCGTCTCCTGGTGGTCGCGTCCCGCCCGTCCTGCGCCCAATGCCAGCCGGTGGTGTGATGCCGCAGAGTGGGCTGGCCTCTCCCTACGCGCAGAGCCCTATGATGGCGCAGCCCTCGCTCATGCAGGAGAGTGACCAGCCTACCCACGTCGTCGGGTCGCAGGGCCGTAGAGGCATCTTGCCCAGCGCGCCCGGCAGGCCTGCTCCTCCGGCTCCCGGCTCTGCTGCCGCCAAGGCCCAGATCCCCCAGAAGGACGCCGATGGCAAATTCCCTTGCCCTCACTGCACGAAGACATACCTTCATGCCAAGCATCTTGTCAGTAGTTGCCCCTCCTCCATCTCTGCAGCATCATCTGCCCAGTCGCTAACAGAGTGAACAATACAGAAGCGCCACATGCTCCGACGTACGTTCATCGCTGATTCCGCAATACTTCTTTACATGAATCTCGCCGAAAGCCGACTGACAAAATGTTCGATTCACAGACACTGGTGACCGCCCCTATATGTGTGTGCTCTGCAGAGATACGTTCAGCCGCTCGGATATTCTGAAGCGCCACTTTCAGAAGTGCTCGATCCGCCGAGGTATGCATATAAATTGGAGAGACTCGATGATACATTGCCCACGAAAGGCTGACCAAAGACGATAAAAGGCAATCCCACGGGTGTTTCACACTTGAGCCACCCTGCTGCCCACGTCAAGAAGAACGCCCAGAAGACGGCGGCCCAGCTTGGGCATGGTCATGAGGGAGACATGGGTCACCTGAACGGCATGAATAATGTGCACAACCCATCAATGGTCCCTTTTGGACTCATTCCGGCGGATCAGATGCATATGTCTTCTAACCCGAATGACCAGGCCCAGCACCTGTCGCGGTCCAGCAGCCACTCTGAAGATCGCAGAAGTGGGCCTGCGCCGATCCTGAACCCATCTACTCAGCAACAGTACAATGGCGTTCCTACCTCGATGGCCCAGCAGATGGCCCCGCAGATGGCCCCCTACAGCATGTCGCAGAACCAGAACGGTGTGCCCATGTTCAATGGAGGTTCCAACGGCCAGCAGCAGCAGTCGAATTTGGACTGGCAGGCCATGTTCGGTGCGCAACCTACCCATGCAACCCGTACGAGTTCACCCTTCCCTCCTAACTTTCGTGTCTACGCAGACCGCAAGCCCCAGTAATTTCGAACAATAATACCTACGGGTTGGTTCTCCCGCCTCAAACGAGACCAACTCTCATGCCACTTCCTCGCCTCGACCTCAACTCTCCCGACATAATGACCTGTTAATTACTGTCCGATAAGATAGATCATGCAGCATTTCCGTCTGCCTGATGTCGCTTCAGATCGTTTCAACCCGGATCTCAAGACCGACATGTTCTGTGCTCGTCAAGATGTTCATCTCTGCTGCATCAATCTACTTCCAGCATCTCGTGCTCATATGATGCTTCGAGATGCATTTGGATCTGTGATAACGTCATGGTTGGACAGCGGAATATGTGCCATGCGTCTTGGGCGGACTTTGACAACAACAACAAAAAAAAAAAAAAAAAAAAAAAAACCGAACGAGGAATTATGACTGTGCAACAAAGAAAGCTTCTACCTGAAAGGAGCCAAATTTATAAAAAAAAATTAAACTAAGATTT
>JACWST010000121.1:46960-59636 GCA_014850475.1 Cryphonectria naterciae | reverse complement strand
TATGGTTGTGAAATGTGGCTTGAAAATGTTTTGGTATCGGTTGGAAAAGTAGGTTTGTAGTATGTAAAGTGTGGCAGTAGTCTAGAGCGAATGAAAAAAAAAAAAAAAAAAAAAAAAAAAAAAAAAAAAAGGCCGTGCGGGGTTTTCTGACGGTGCGACCATGGATGCTTCGGCCTGTACGGGCCAAGGTTGTTCAGAAATCATTCAGGTCAATCTGATCTGGGCCCACGCGATATACGCACTCTGCTACACAGCCTTCACAATTCGTTCGGCCTAGCACGACTAATTTGGGCGGGATAATAATCAATTTGTGCAGAGATTCTCTCGTGTCTGAGCTTGTGGGTGAAAAATGGACGGAGCAGGTGAATGATGGCCGAATTGTGGTCAGTGAGAGAAGGCATCAATGGGGGCGGGCGACTGCAAAAAGTCATGACACTCAATACGTTGGAGATGCTTTGATCTTTGTCTCGGGGGTGATGGCAGGTCACTATAGCCATCAAGTTCTTGACGGTCGGCGTCCGGGTCAGGAGGAGTCGAGGTGATGACATTAGGAGCCAGTTGGGGGGGGGGGGGTGGCATTTCGTTGTCTTCGGATTTCGTCTGCGGTGTTGTGGTTTCTCTCTTTTTTTCCTTTTCCTATTGCTTTCATCCCTCTTTGCCTTTTTTTTCCCTCATTTCTTTTTTCTCATGTTCTTCCACATCGGGGGGCTTCGTCAGCATTCGTGGCGTTTTCGGAACGACTTTCCGGCCTATCTCAAAAAGTTCGATTCCCGTTTTGCATGAGGTGGAGGCGGAGGCGGTTTGGAGGCTGCATTGTATGTTTTGCATTTTCAGGTGGTCCGCGATGATAGACTTTTGTGCCCTGTAACGTCGTGGGCTTTTGCATTAGACTGATTCCCACACCTTTTGAGGTGTCTTAGATATTGCGACAGAAACAGCCTGATTGCAGAGTCAACTGAATGGAAACCCGTTGTACAAAAAAGAAATTACAAAAAGATACTTTCAGACTGACATCAAAATAAAGTTGGTTGGTCCAAAAGGGTAGGTGAAAGTATATCATGTATTGCTCTGCTTTATTATGTCTCCCGATTGAAAGCCTATCGGTCCGGCATGGCCGTGCGTGTCCAATATGGATTCAATATAATGAGCTCCCCGTATCTATAGGACTCAGGTTCTCTTCTCGCCTACCGATGTCCTTTCTACATGGGAAAAAAACCATCTTCACCATGTAGTATGGCGACCAAGACTGCGAACCAACTGACGCTGGCCGCTGAAGCCAGAGATACACAATGCTGCTATCCATGTTGAATCACAGTGGTGTAGAGGTAGGCCCCATGGCACAGTGTACACAGCGCAAAAGAGGGACATGAAAAGTCGAGGACGAAGACGCCTTGATTCCAAAAGAGTCGGCCCAAGTAATGCTGCGTGCGATTCACGACCAAATGCCCTGTGGTTGTAGACAGCGTTTGCGGGGGCCAAACTTGACTCCTCCTCCTCCTCCTCCTCGGAGTCTTCATGACCGACCCTCCCGATCAACAATATGGATCTTGGGCTTCATCTTCTCGAGCTCGGCCTTATCCTTCTCGGACGGAGTGAAGCCGAACTTCTCCTCTGCCCGATCGGATACGTACAGCCCGACGAACCCCCAGGTTAGCAGGCCGACGCCGACGCCGAGCTTCGCCTTGGAGGACAAGCCTCGGTATGCCCTGGTTACAAAAATTTGAGTTCCTGTTTGTGCAAGAGGAGATGTGTGTGTGTGTGTGTGTTTTGCAGTAGAGAAGATTACAAACTTCAATAGAGACATGTTTAAGCAGGTTTCTTTGATCACCACCGGTGGTGCATGTTCCGTATCTCGGCTCAGGCAGGCTGCAATTGTTAGAAAATATAAAGTGGAAAGTCCCCAACAGGATATGTACTTACGAATTTGACTGAATCACTTCAAATCAGTCTCTCTCGCTTCACCTCAATTGTTTCTGTTTTAGCCTTGCAAAGATCCAGTGAAAGGAAATCCTCCACTTGTGTCGAGGTTCGTTCAAAGCGGGATGATGCGGCTATGGTAGGTACTTAGTACATAGCAGTAAAGTAGGCTCTGATTGGCTGGCGTAGCTCGACCCCAGTCCCCAGGTGCTGCTAAGCCGCTCGCCAAAATTTCTGGAAGCGAAAGCATTCTCTTGTCTGTGGACGGCGCCGCAACACGCAGACCGCCGTCGGTTTCGCTATCTACCACCACGACGACACCCTCGTCGACCTTTTCTACTCTAGACTCGTCGCCGAGTGTGCTCATTTGAGCATCCAATCCAGCACACAACACAATGGCCAGCCACCACGGCGCCATACGGCCGTGTGTGCAACGCGCCCTGCAGACCTGCCGACCGAGCCCTCTCAACCGACCCCCACCACCAATAGCCTTCATCCCCTTGGTCACGTCCAGCCAGGCACAGATCCGCCTCGCCTCCTCGAACGCACCCTTCCCTCCTCCCAAGGCCGGTGCCGCAGCAGGAGCAGCAGGAGCAGGAGCATCAGAGAAGCAGCAGCAGCAGCAGCAGCAGCAGCAGCAGAAGAAGGCCAAGAAGGAACTGCCCGTCGTGCGTCGGCGGCCCAACCGCGACCACAACAAGCAGCGCGGGCTGTCGGTGATGCGTCGCACGGGGCCAAGAGAGGTGCTCTCCGTGTCAGGGCTCCCGCTGCCGCGCCCCATCAGCCCGGAGCAGTTCCCCGCGGTCAAGACGGACCCGAACCACGGGCTGTGGGACTTCTTCTACTCGGCCGAGAAGCCGCTCAACACGCCGGTCGAGGACAGCAAGCACGGGCGGGCGTGGAACGTGGAGGAGCTGCGGCGGAAGAGCTGGGATGACCTGCACCGGTTGTGGTGGGTGTGCTGCAAGGAGAGGAACAGGATCAGCACGGGCAATGCGGAGAGGAGGAAGGGTGGGTATGGATATGGCGACGTCGAGAGCCGAGAGCGGGAGGTACAGGTATGTTCATCTTTTCTCAATTTCTCCCAACTTTTCCCCCTCCCCTTTCTCTCTCTCTCTTCCTTCTTCCTCGCGCTCCGGAAGAATCTACGCGAGAAGAGAGAGAGAGAGAAGGTGTGGGGGGGGGGGGACAAGGGTTTTTGGATGTTCCTGGCAGGATGATGCTAATCATACTATGTTTTCTACAGGTTCGCAAGACGCAGAATGCTATCAAGCATGCCCTGACGGAGAGATTCTACGCGTGGGAGGATGCGGTCAAGCTGGCCGAGGAGGACCCTGAGATCATGTTCACGGAAGGCGGTGTTCAGTATATCCCTGGTGGGGAAGAAGATGATCTTGAGCCATTCTGGGAGGACGAGGGGGACTTTGCCCAGACCAAGGAGCGGGATACATTTATGGAGGAGGGCAAGGACTTGCAGCCTGAGAAGGCCGACCCTTCGATACCACCGGGGATCGGAAAGAGTCAGCAGCAGGATACACCTCGGGCGTGAGGGGGGTGACAGGTAGCTCACCTCCTTATCAGATTCTTGGAGGTCACGAGAGAGCGGCATGGCCGGAGTCAGTCTCATCTCGAAGAAGGGTAGCATGAGATGAAAAGGGCGCTCGGACACGGGCTTTTTTGATCTTGCTGCTGCATGTGCACAATGGACTTCAGATCTTGTATAAAAGAAAGAAAGAAAAGTGATGGCAATGCTATGTAATGCGTTATGCACTCATCAACGCTTGACTTATGGTGACCAAGTGAGAAATAGTGCGAGTGAACCAATCTCGATGCTGTCGTATCTGTTGTTCCTCGGCAGTCAAACACGCTCGACAGTCCCCCTCCCTACAATAGTACCCTTTTTTTCTGAAGCGAAAGGGATGGGGTTGGTACGGTGAAGCCGACTCCTATTTCGCCTAGGGGCAGCACTGGGAGCATGGTGGTCTAGGCTCTGTTTAGAGGGACGAGACAGTGATGGTGAGAGGCCAGTCAGGGGGGCTGGAGCCCCTCCTATTGGCCCAGGGTCCCAGACCAGCCCCGTTCTACAGCAGGGGAGCTGGGGCCCGCATGGAGCTCTTTTTGGGGGAGGGGGTCTCACTGCTGGCGCTGCCCAGGTGTACAATACAGCAGTCACTACTAGCCTTTGGAGACTATCCGACACGTCGACCTCGAACAATTCCACACACAACCAAACTCACCGACACTCCTGGTTGCTTCTCTTTCTCTCTTTGAACTTTCTGTTTCAACCTCCTCTTCGCGAACTGTCCTCTCCCCTCGAGCATCATACCTTTTTCCAAGACAGAAGACTGCAATCATGGATGAGATCGCAAAGGAGTACGATGTCATTGTGCTGGGCACTGGTAAGCGCTTGTCTCTCTCTCTCTCCCTCTCTCTACGTCAACCCCGCAATGTGGGGTTGTGCTGCTGCTGCTGTGCTGCTTGCTTGCTTGGGGGCGTTGTTCCCCCCTGGATGAAGCTATCGCATCCTGTTTTGGGTCCATGTTTTTTTTTCTAACTGGCTGGCAACTTGACGATTAGGCCTGACCGAGTGCATTCTCTCTGGGTAAAGCTCCTCCTCCAACAATCAAGGTCTCTAGGGACTATCTACATGGGCACATAGGGGCTGACGTCGCTGGTTACACAACAGTGTGCTTAGTGTCAAAGGCAAGAAGGTCCTCCACATTGACCGCAACGACCACTATGGCGGGTGAGCTCTTCTCTCTCCTCTCCTCTCTCTCTCTCTGATTTTCAGAACGGCATGCTAATAACCGTTGTTTTCATAGTGAGGCCGCATCCGTGAACCTCGAGACTGTACGTTCCTGCTCGAAGATAGCCTCCTTCCGCCGACACCCTGTCCTGCTCCATCATCTAACCTCGTACCCATCCACAGCTCTTCAAGAAATATGGCAATGGCGCAGGAGACGAGCCATGGAAGAAATACGGCCGCGCCAACGACTGGAACATCGATCTGATCCCTAAGTTCCTCATGTCCTCGGGCGAGCTGACCAACATCCTTGTCTCCACCGATGTCACCAGATACCTTGAGTTCAAGCAGGTTGCAGGGAGCTACGTGCAGCAAGGCTCTGCCTCCAAGGCCACCGTCGCCAAGGTCCCGTCTGATGCCGGTGAGGCACTGAAGTCGCCCCTTATGGGCATCTTCGAGAAGCGCCGCATGAAGAGCTTCATCGAGTGGGTCGGTACCTTCGACGCCAAGGATGGGTCGACGCACAAGGGTCAGTCTCGAGTAGTCACTTTGGAAGAGGGGGCGAGGTGCCGGCAGCATGCTGACAAGATTACAGGCCTGGATATCGCAAACTGCACCATGAAGGACGTCTACGACAAGTTCGGCCTTGAGGACGGCACTCGGGACTTTATTGGCCATGCCATGGCCCTGTACCTTGACGACAACTACATCACCGCCAAGGGCGTCGCTCCTGAGGCCATCGAGCGCATCCGCCTGTACGGAAACTCCGTCGCCCGCTATGGCAAGTCGCCGTACATCTACCCCCTGTATGGCCTCGGCGAGCTGCCCCAGGGTTTTGCCCGTCTGTCTGCCATCTATGGCGGTACCTACATGCTGAACACCAACGTCGATGAGGTGCTGTACGAGGATGGCGTGGCGGTCGGCATCAAGGCCACCATGACCGGCATCGAGCCCGAGATGAAGTTCGAGACCAAGGCCAAGATGATCCTCGGTGACCCAACTTACTTCTCCAGCAAGGTCAAGGTCACTGGCCACGTGCTGCGCGCTATCTGCGTGCTCAAGCACCCCCTGGCCGGAACCCACGATGCCGACTCTGCTCAGCTGATCATTCCCCAGTCCCAGGTCGGCCGGAAGAACGGTACGTCATCATCATTGAATCACCAACCCCCCCCCCCCCTCCGGGTACATGCCCCCCTCTAGGACATACTCACTAATTAATACTATATATAGACATCTACATTGCTTGCGTCTCTTCCGCGCACAATGTCTGCCCCAAGGGCTACTGGATCGCCATTGTTTCGACCATTGCCGAGACGACAGCCAACCACCACCTCGAGCTTCAGCCTGGCTTGGAGCGCCTTGGCAAGATCGAGGAGCAGTTCTTGGTATGTTCAGCTGGCCCATATAGCGACTCGAGCCTAAATTGTTTACTAACTTGACCCGCAGGGACCTCCTATCCCACTGTACGAGCCTTTGGATGACGGTACCAAGGACAAGATCTTCGTGTCCAAGAGCTACGACGCGACCAGCCACTTCGAGACCACCACTGATGATGTCAGGGACATCTACCGCCGCTGTGCGGGTGAGGAGCTGAAGGTGGAGGGTCTGAGAGAGGGCATCCAGGTCGCAGAGGAGTAAGGAGGGAGACACGAAGAGATCTGAAGGGGATATAGTTGGATGACTTCAGTCATGGACCAGTAACTCGGGTCCAGGTGGTCACCTCAAGATGAATACTACATAATGGGCGGAAGCGGGAGCTGAAGGATGGCGGCCCGTTAGAAGACAGATTGAGAAGCCACGAGCCTTTTTTTTTTTTTTTTTTGACTTGGTTGTGTGATAGCTAAGAGACTCCTGCCTTGTGTGTGTTTCGACAAGAGAAATGCAATGTATTCATGGCTGAGTTCCATTCAATCCGCTTGACGTGACGACCATCGTGACAGATTATCGTCACCTACTAGAAACACGCCGCCTGCTAGACCAGACGGGCTATTCATCAAGTGGAAACGCCGGGTGAGTTATCTATACTTTTCCAATCCGCTGGTGATGATGGCTTCAAAGCCGAGGAGAGCAAATATTGTGTGGAGCGAAACATACCAGGAGTTGGTCCAGAGCACACGAGTCTGATACAGAACTTGTTTATTTGGTATCGATAAGATGTCTAGGCATCGAAAGAGTGAAGGAAAAAGTATCGGATTCCGTCATCAGGAAAGAACAGAGTTTTGTTACGATTCTACTTCGGTATCGAGATAGAGCAATGCCCTTGAGCTCCCAAGTCTTTCAAAAAACTTCTTTTTTTGTGGAAATCCACCTTGCCAAACGCCATATCCCACACACAAAGCGCCCAGATTCTTGCCTTCCTTAACGACGAGAAGTCTTGCCCATGCCACGCTTTCCAGCAAACTGTTTCGTAGAGTCAGTATCTCCATGCGCAAATGACTGAGGGGCCAAACAAGAAACCTTACCAAGTGCTTCGGCATGGAGGCAGCAACGTGTCTGTCGGCCTCACCTGCCCGTGCCATCCTGTTCATCTTCCTCTGCCCAAGCTTGGCCGCCCTTTCGGCCTTGGTGCGTGCCGTTTCGTCTGTGACACCATCCTGTCGTCTATCAGTGGCGGGCGCCTGGCTGCGAGCCCGGCTCTTGGAACGCAGACGCTCCCGAGGAGAGTCAACATCCATGCCGTCAACGTCCGCAGTAGCAGCACGGCTGAGAGAACGACCACGAGAGCTGGGCGCTGCTCTGCCACGAGCCTCGATCTCTGTCGCGTCGATGCCGAGCTGGTCGAGGTGGTCTGCGAGCTGCGACAGAGGCTTCTTGACCTTGCTTCTCGGCAGTATGGCGCGGTTCTTCAGGGACTTTCTCATCCTGGCCTCGTTGCGGATGAGTGCCTGCTTCTCGCGGATCAGCTTGGCCTTCTCCAGTAGATCTTCCTCCTCATCATCGTCCATCTCCTCCTCCGAGTCGTAGTAGCCTTCCTTCTCCAGGCGTTCCTCTTCCTCCTCCAGAGCAGCGAGCTTGGCATCAATGTCCGGGTCGACGTAGTCGAACACGTTCTTGCCGTTGACAACCTCAGGCATCTTGTCGTATTTCCAGGCAGGGTCCTTGAGGTCCCAGTCTGCCCGAAGATCGACATTGAAGACACCAGCACCGCCATTCTCCTCCTCGAGGTCTCGCGCGAGCTTCCGCCTCTCTGGGTCGTTCTTGTCGAACTTCTTCATCGTCTTGATGCCTTCAGGGATGAAGGTCTCCAGAGGCGTCGATCCCTCCATGGGGCGTGCGACGTGTATTCTGGTCATGACCTCTTGCAACCTGCTGCCGACAGCACCGCTACTTGACTGGCCGGCCTTCAGCTTGGTTGCGACACGCTCTGCGATCAGTTTCTCGCACGCTGCATTCTTGACAGCCTGGACACCTTCCTGGGTGTTGCAGCTGGCCTGGACCATCTCGACCTCACCAGACTTGAGCAGCGACTGCAGGTCTGCCTGTGTCTCGGCGTCCAGATCTTCTGGGCGTATAACGTCGATCTTGTTGATGACAATGAAACAGATCTTGTTCTGGAACAGAGGCTTGATGCTCCTGAACAGCGCACACTGCGCCTTGACCGAGTACCCGCACTGCTCAGACAGATCCATAAAGTACAGAATCGCGGCTCTCAGGTGTGCAATGGCCGTGATCGACTGCATCTCGATGGTCGTCATCTCCTCAAGTGGATGGTCCAGGACACCAGGGGTATCCACAGCCTGGAAGCGGAGGTATTTGTAATCGAAGTGACCAGCAAACAGAGACTTGGTCGTGAAGGCATAGGGTTGGACGTCGACGTCGGCGCGGGAGATGGAACGGAGGAAGCTGGATTTTCCAACGTTTGGATAACCGCAGATGACGAGGGTGCGGGTATTGGGGTCGATCGAGGGCAGACGACCCAAATGCTGCCGGACCTCATCAAGATACTTCAACGGGTTGTTGAGGCGCTTGATGATGGTAGCCATGCGACCGAGACCCGCCCTCTTCAACTGTTTGCACTGAAAGAGCGACTGTGCATACTTGATGAGGCGCACATAGTCACGGCTAATCGTCTCGATCAAGTGCTTGGCGGTGGACAGCTGCCCGAGCGCAATTCGGAAATGGTCGGCATCGTAGAGAGTGTGAAGAAGATCCTTATGAAAAGGATGTATCTCGTTGATCCGGGGAAAGGCCTCGAGAATGGTCCCGATCTTTTCGGAGACTGGAGAGCACTGTCAGAATCGCTCCAATAACATCCTCCCCGAACTGGTCTCATGATACGTACATGTCTCCTGGGTAAACTTGACCTTGCGAGTGTAGAACCCTCTGATGCGGGAGATTTTAAACCCTGCTCTTATTTGCGTAGGAAGACGGCGTTGAGTGCGGCTCAAGACGATGTCCAGGAACTCTTCGCTCGAAGGCACTGGGGGGATGTCTTTCCACTGGGTTTGCGTCTTCGTCGGAGGCATTGTAACGGTTCTTGACAAGAAAAACCGTAAGGCGTATGAAAGCGGCAACGGGAGCAAAAGGAGGGCGGTGAGGTGGCAGAGTATGGCGGAGATTTGGGCGAGGAGATGAGGGCGAAGCCGATGATGAAGCGGTCAGTGAAGGTGAGAGTGGACAGGGTGTAAGTGATGCAGACCAGAGTGCGCAAGGTGAGAAATGCCAGGTAGAAAGAAGTAGTAGTGTTGAGGAAGGACGCCGTGTTGCTACACAGACAGGTCAATCACAGAAAGTCGTAAAAACCTGATGAGAAGCAGTTCAGCGGCCAAACTGGAGGCAGAAAAAAAGTCAGAAAAAAGTTGCCAAAGTTTCGGCGGGGAGAAATGGTAGGGACTTTGGCACTACTGGCGATAAGAGATAAGGTGCACATGGGTCTTCGAAGTGGAAGAATTTGGCTGGGACACAGTAATTATTTGGCTAACACACTGTATGTGTGTACTATGTAAGTCGATGTTCCCTGTTACCTATGGAACTTGAAGTTTGTGAGAATGTCTGGAATTGTATGTCTGCAAGTATTAACACTGACGGCATATCAACAGTATATATCGAGATTGCATTTTTGTATTATGGAGTTGCGTGTCGATGCATAATGATTCAAGCTGCTCTGGCTAGTTGAAAAGAGGTGTGAAAACAGGGCCAATTTAACCCTAACCCTCTTACTTGCCCACAATATAAATGTACTTAGATAGGCACCCTCCCTCCTTCCTAAGACCTTAGTGACTTCCGTGGTGAGCATGGATTGAAATTTACTCGCCATCCTGAAATTGTAGTATAGCCAGCCATATCCAGGGAGCTGTTGTGAGATTCAATGATTCGTGTGCAGATTTGGTGAGAGGATGTCTTAATGATATTAGGAAGCAACATTCAGAACCCTGCCGTTCCACATCTCAAGGTTGGTTCATTGGAGCAAGAGGGCATTGTAACATACCAGATAGGAAGCGATGGATTCCGAATCCTCGGCAATAATCATGTTTTTTTCTCCAGGAAGAAGAAGTGTTCTAGACCTTTTCTCTTCTCTCATCAACATCCTTCATTGAATCATTAAAACACAAGCACCCATCACCAATACTTAAAAATTGCCAAGTGCAAGTAATGTCGGGTCTGAAACATTTCCCAAGCCCTCAGCCCTCTTCAAGTGATCCATCTATACTTTATGTATTTCTCGACCGGCCCTAAAACTTTCAAAATCATCCGCTAAAATATTCCAATATAAGCGCTTCCAAGCTTGTGAAAGTTCATAATCAAAATCCTAAGCTTTCAAAAGCACAGGCAATATCTTTTCTCAATCTTCCCCCAAAGTTCTCAGTCCTGTATCTGTGCTTGATCAGTGCTCCTTGAGCCAAATCATTTTCCTCAAAATTTAGCCTATTACCTTAAACATTCCTCTATAGTCCTCTACAATGTCTTCCCAGTCTCTTCTTCTGCCCCTGCTCCCTAGACTGCTATTCATTGAAGGTTGATGTACCAACTATGGCTGTACGGGGTTTCATCAAGCCTCGGCCTCGCAGGCATATTTTCAAAGCAGCGATCAAGGAGAACATTTACAGCTCACGCCGCTCAGTCTTTCGAAATCAGTCTGCTGGCGACCAGCAGATCCAAAAGAGAAAGCACGGGAATGGGGTCACCCAAGATACTTAAGTACTTTATGCTTTTGGCCGCACACAATTTTGGGATAAGTCTAATGATGAATGGCAAGCTTATTTACAATACCTCGAGGTCTGCCACACATTCCCTGGAAACTCACTTCAGGGGGTTGGCGCATGGACTGCAATTTCAAACGTTGCTAGCAAAAAAACAATACTAATTGCAATCTGGACACTGGTCCTCACAATAAGTACATTTGGCTGATACTTATGCACGCCTAAATGGCCCGAGTTAAGACCAGCCATTTAGGGAGGCTGATCACCCACAGCACTACTGCTTATCGATACAGTAGGGCTCCCACTTAGGGTGCAGGGGTAAAAGAGGGCATTAGGGGGGGCAAGCTGTAAGACCCCGCGTCGTTAACAGACCCTCCCAGGGCCCCTCCCTTAAAAAAAAAAAAAAAAGTGTGATTTTCTATGTAACAATACACCTCAACATAAACTGCACTCTTTTTTCACAGCACTACAAGATGCCCAGCACTCTTGCTCCTTACAAGGCCGAGTTCCTCCAGGCTGCCCTTGATGGTGGGGTCCTCAAGTTTGGCAGCTTTGAGCTGAAGTCAAAGCGCATATCGCCCTACTTCTTCAACGCGGGCGACTTCTACACCGCGAAACTTCAGAGCGCCATCGGCACCGCCTTTGCAAAGGCTATCATCGAGGCGCGCACGCAGATCCCCGGCTTCGACTTCGACATCGTCTTCGGCCCGGCCTACAAGGGCATTCCCCTCGCGACGCTGACTAATCTTAAGCTGGGTGAGCTGGACCCGGCGGCGCACGCGGATACGCTGTGCTCGTTCGACCGCAAGGAGGCCAAGGACCACGGCGAGGGCGGCAACATCGTCGGTGCGCCGCTTAAGGGCAAGAGGGTGCTCATCATCGACGATGTCATCACCGCCGGCACTGCCAAGAGGGAAGCCATCGAGAAGATCCGCAAGGAGGGCGGGAGCGTGGCTGGCATCGTGGTCGCGGTCGACCGTATGGAGAAGCTGAACTCGCCTGATGGTGATGACAGCAAGCCCATGCCGAGCGCGATGGGCGAGCTGCGCAAGGAGCTCGGCGCGCCCGTCTTTGCGATCCTGACCCTGGACGACATCATCGATGGCATCAAGAACAAGAACTTGACGTCAGCAGAGACCATCAAGAGCATAGAGGAGTACCGGGCCAAGTTCAAGGCCAGCGACTGAACACACTGGCCAGTTGTTTCCCATAATGATGCCTAGCATTTTCCTGCCAAGTAAGTGCCATTTTTCATCCTCTTAACACTCCGTGTCCGTCTATCCCTTAACTAGAGTAAGTCTCTCAAAGTCACGATATGATCGGAATGCCAACATCCTTAACGCCTCGCCAGCAGCCGATGCAGATCGCATCCTGAATGTTACCCGAGAGCCATGAACTCCCAAAAATTTCCTGGAAAGCAAAGGCGGAAAGGCGGTCAGCAGGTCGGCTGGGGAATGTGGGGGCTACTTTTAGAGGACGAGTTGAGACCTACACGAGAGGCTCGCCCTTTCAAGTGGGTTGCAATGCAGATGCGAATCTAGAAAGATGAAGCATTCTCGGCAGGAGTGGAGACTGCTGTCAAATCAAAGACCATGTCATGCCAGCCTCCACCACCGAACTGGGCCTTGCTCTTGCCTGCGTGCTTGTACCCGAAGCGCTCATAGTAGCCCACGAGGTACTAGCCCTGGAGTGTCAGTAGAGGTTCTCTCCCCGCGCCATGAGCGAGCTCATGAGAAACTGAAAAAGAAAGAAGAAAGAAAAAAAAAAGGGGGGGGGGGAGGGGGGGGGGGGGGGGAGAGGAACGACTATCCTCCCACCCACCCGCACCCCAACCCACACCCCAAAAACCATCCACACCCTGCCCCACCTACCCCCC
>JACWST010000121.1:9562-46950 GCA_014850475.1 Cryphonectria naterciae | reverse complement strand
GGCGGGACGGTCAGAGTGCACGACGAGTTGAGCGACAGGAGGTACAAGAGGCGAAGAGCAACACAGCGGAAGAAGGAGGAAGAGGGGAAGGGAAAAAAAAAAAAAAAAAAAAAAAAAAAAAGGGGGGGGGGGCAACGTACGTCCTGGCAGAGAAGAGCGACACGTTCGGAACCGATGTTCTTCATCCGCTGGAGGAAGGCCTTCATGACCAGCTTGCCGAGGCCACAGCCCTGCAACTTGGGCGAGACGGCCAGAGAGTGTAGACAGATAGTACGACCGCCCTCCACGTGGCCCTTTCCGACGGTGTTCTTGCCCTTGCACGTCTTCCAGTCGTCGGGAATCTCCACGTCACTGTCCAGGACAGTCCCGGAATTGGAGGCCGTGGCGACAATGTGGGCCAGTAGGACGCTCTTGGCCTGGTCGGGGCGGTCCGTCTCCACCGGGTGAGCCGTATCGAAGGTCGCGAAGATGTCGGTGTCCTCGATCTGGCTGGGGACAACGGTGAGGAAGATACCCATGCTCAGCTCGGGGCACATGGTGAGGCGATACTCGATCTGTGTGACATGTCAGGCCCATCTAAGCAAGTAAAGGGAAGAAGAAAAAGATAAGAAAAGAAAGAAAGAAAGAAAGAAAGAAAGACCCAACCGCACAGGATCCCCGTAGCGTCACGAGCTTTTTTCTTCTTCTTCTTCTTTTTTTATTATTATTATTATTATGAACGAACCTTCTCGGGTGTGGCTTGGTGCTCAGGGTTGGGCATGGCAGCCTTCTCGAGCGCAATGACAGACTCCAGGTCAGAGATGCTGAGAGGGCGGAGGTTGGGAGCAAAAGTCATGCCCAGGACCTCCTGGATGCGGGACCTGTGGGACATGTCTTTGGCCTCGCGACGCTTGGCGCTCTGAATGCGCTGCAGCTGGGCGAAGTCGTCGCTCACATCCTCGTCATTCTCGTCAAAAGCCTCCACATTCTCGCTCTTGATGAGGTCCTTGAGCGACTGTGCAGCCGTGGACTGGCCGTCGCCCTTCGAATCTGGAGCCATGGCTTTGCTGCTGTTGTTCACTACTGCATGCGACCCAGGTATTCTTGTTGAACCGTTGAACGGTGCCCGGGGGGGGGGGGAAGGATGTGTGTCTGGGATGAGACAGGCGGAGGTCTGTGCAACGACCTTGCTAGGTTTTTTGTCCTTGAATGACGAATTGACGCAGAAGTCGAATCGTTCCAAACCGAGACACCCAAGGTTGTTGATTCCTTGGGAAGTATCTCGACCCTTGGGTTGACGTAAGTCGCGGGACAGCAAGGGTGTGGGGAAAGAAGGTATTCGAGGTTCGAGTGCCGTTGTGGAACCTCAGGACGGGTTGATAGTGGGGGAGAGAAGGGGTGGGGGGAGGAGGGGGTAGCGAGGCAGCACGTGGG
Source organism: Cryphonectria naterciae (assembly GCA_014850475.1). NCBI lineage: Eukaryota > Fungi > Ascomycota > Sordariomycetes > Diaporthales > Cryphonectriaceae > Cryphonectria > Cryphonectria naterciae. The sequence continues at coordinate 45,537 of JACWST010000121.1, read as the reverse complement.
ACGATTGTGCTCAATGGACCTCAAATTTTCCTGAGATGGAGGTGGTTTGCTCGTCTTGCCCAGAGGGTGTCTGCCTTGCAGGAGGGTGCACCGCAGGGCCAGTCAATTCCTCCCAGCGCAATTGCTGTGTCGACGTAAGAGGAGGTTTACGATTCAGTCATTCGAGAGTTCTTCGAGACGGGAGGAGGTGAGTCAAGGTCGAGGATGACCAGATAGCACCAGGGTTTTGTTCTCGCTTTCTTTTCGAGAGCTCCAGAATTTTCAGTATACGGTTTGTCTTGGTAACACACTCAAAGACCCCTGAGAGATCAATCAGTCAGTCAATTACATTCACTCGTTCGTTTTGGAAGAAAGAAAGGAAAAGAAAAAAGTAAACTAAAAACTAATCAAAAGCCAGGCCGCCAGCGTGACCCATCGGACTGATGATCTACATGGCCTCTTGCGGTCATCTTGGAGAGACTCTTCTTGATCGCCCTGGGCAGCGGGGCTTACTGTAGTGCGGTCACGAGGCTACGTACCCCTGGACCCGACACAGGCGATTATAGAGGACGGACGAGAACCTATAACCAGGAGTCCCCTTTTACCTATCAATGTCATTTGGAGGATACCAAACAGTAGACCGGTATGGTGAATAGGACCAGTCAGTCAGTCAGTCATGTCTATCCTAGGGTTAATTTCTCATGTTTTTCCTTCTTTCTTCTTTACCGCCTGCCACGCGACCTTTGAGCACATCAGGACAAGCTCTTCTTGCGAGGACGATCGGGGGGAGGGGCCTTGTGCTCTTCTCCCTTCCCCACAATTCGCGACTCTGATCCGGTTGCCCACCCCCCCCCCTCTTTTCCCTTCCACCCTCGTCGCACCCACCAGAGGTTAAACTTGCCTGATCCATTGATCGACCATCCCGTTTGGGCTCTTTTGCTTGTCCCATGTTGGTCTGTCGCTTCTGCAAGTCGGAATATGCAGTGCGTAGTCGGCAGGCCAGAAGCGAGCAGATCGGTCTGCAGTAGGTGCCATGGTACAAACAAGGTATAGAGAGAGCAGAGGTGCTGGTTCCTTGCTCTTTAAGAAACCACCCCTCCCTGTCTCGCGTCTTCCCTTTCAGGGCTTGGCGGGAGGAGGAAGAGGGAGGGGGAGCTGCAAGACATGGAAGCGTTCAACGGTCGGCTCTTGTTGGTCTTGGTTTTCATTCTATGCAGGTAGCTCAGAATGGCAACGCTTGGTGAAGAAAATGCTTAGAGAGGGCTGGAGAAATATCTAGCGGCTATGCATGGTCAGCGAGAATGTCGCATGCTTTAGTGGTGCTGAAAAGAAGAGGAGGAGGATGTCGGAAAACGTTGAGGTGATCGGCAGGGTTGGGCAGCAGCGCCAAAAGAGGAAAAGGAAGAGAGAGAAGAAAGAAAACCCCCAAAAAACAGATAGAACGAGTTTGCCCTTCGTATCACTTCCTTCCAGCCTTGTCTAGTAAAAGAGTAGACCTCAAGATGGGGAGAGATAAAGAAAGTGTGTAGATCAGACCAAGAAGGTTCTTCACCGGTTGCCACCACTTTCGTTTTCGGACAGCGAGGTGAGGTCGTACAGTACATTGGCAGATAACAACCATTTCCTCCTCATTGGACCTCCTCATTGGGTTGGAACAGTAGTATATTGTAACTATCGGAGTCCTTCATGCTTGAGCCCTTTTGTGTCTGCTGCCTGCTTCCAGTTTTGAGAGATCCACCCGCTGTCTTCAAAGAAAAACGGAAAGACTCGAACCTGCGATTCGCGATCAAAGGATATCTTCAGGATGCAGGGGTACACGGAGATCGGAAGCCCGCATAACCATCACCTAGCCGGCACAAGCCTAGCTCGACGGCTCCCGGCTGTCCCTAAGCTCTAACGCTGTACATACAGCGGTTACCATAGCGGTACTGTACTGAACTCTTGGCTAGAGGCGCTGGATCTAACTATGGTGGGGGCCCTGTTGACATCCACGAGCCCTGGCCCGACACACCCACCAGCCTTTAACCTTGGTTCTCAGGCCCTCCATCCAGAGCACAGCCTTTTACAGAGGAGTCCTTTGCTGCAGAGACTTTCGAATAAGGCAAACAGCTCGTCTTTGAACCTGCCGGTTCATCCGGTGTAGCCGTGATAGAACACATTTACGGCCGCCTGCATGGTCTCGAACGGTCGCCCTTCTTGTGGTTGTTTCCTTTTTGTTTGCCTCGTTCCCGATGGGAACCTCTTTGCACCCGGTCACCACCGCCCCCCTCCCCCTTAGGTCCCACCACAGCACCCTACTATGGTACATGTCCTCTCCCCCACCCACTAATGGTGCCCCACCTTCAGCTTGCTTGGAGTAGTCCAGAACTCGAAGGACAGGCCCGTGGGCCCTTTACTATGTGAATGTGCCCCTCCACTACCGCTGCGCCTTCACACACTGACCCGTCCGCTGACGTACCTGTTGGCAATCAGCGCATTCGTGCTTGCGACCCTCGGTTTAATAAAGCACTGTCCTGTCCTCACTACTTACCAGACCACCACCACCCCCACCCCCCCTCCTCCTCCTCCTCCTTCACCACCACAACAAGCTCGACTTGAACCTTTTCGATACCTCGAGCACTTTTGCGAGATCTCGGATTTCCTGCCCTGTGCCTTACACGACCTTGTTCACAATGTAGGCCCCGAAAGACCCCCAGACCCCCTTGTGCACCGTCCGTCTGCTCGGGGATATATCTTGGAAAGCTGACCAAGCCTCGTGTCCCCCCACAGGAGAATCACGCTGAGTATCACGAATCCCGATGCGGAGGACCAGGACCTCCTCACCCTCGAGGTATTCCCCGAGATGACCATCGAGGCCCTCCGCAGCTCCATCCACGGCGAAACCCAGATCGACCCCGCCGCCCAGCACCTCTACCACAACGGCCACCTGATCTCCGACAACAGCAAGACCATGGAGCAGCTGTCGATAGGCGACGGCGAGATGCTCGCCCTCCACGTCCGTGATATGCGCGGGAGCACCGGTGTACCCACTCGTAACTCCTCCAACAGCGGCCAAGCTGGGCCTTCGGGGCAGAACCAGCAGCAGCCGGGCGCCCCACGGTCTGCTGTGCAGACGGATCCTGAGGTTATCAGGCTGCAGTTCCTGGGGAACCCCTCGTTGATACCAGAGCTGCGCAGGACACAGCCGCGCCTGGCCGACCACATCAATGATCCACAGCAGTTCGCCGCCGAGTTCAGAAACGCCGCCGACAGAGAGTTCAGGGACAAAGCCGAGAGGCAGCGGCAAATCGCAGCACTGAATGCAGACCCCTTTGACGTCGAGGCGCAGGCAAAGATCGAAGAAATGATCCGCCAGGAGAGGGTCATGGAGAACTTGCAGAATGCGATGGAACACAATCCCGAAGGTGGGTTCACGTCTTTTTCTTCTTCTTTCTTTCTTCCCTACCCGCCAGCAGGCCTGAGGTTGCCCGACTACTTATCATCATCACTGAACTGACCCTTGTTTGGTGCAACAGTCTTCGGCCGCGTGCACATGCTCTACGTCGACGTCGAGGTCAACGGCCACAAACTCAAGGCCCTTGTGGACTCTGGTGCACAGACAACCATCATGTCTCCGGCGTGCGCAGAAGCCTGCAACATCATGCGCCTGGTCGACAAGCGGTTCGCCGGCATAGCAAAGGGTGTCGGCACGGCCATGATCATGGGCCGCGTGCACTCGGCACAGATCAAGATTGGAAGCCTCTTCCTGCCCTGCAGCTTCACCGTCATGGAGGGCAAGAACGTCGAGCTTCTGCTGGGGCTCGACATGCTCAAGCGGCACCAGGCCTGCCTCGACCTCGGCAGGGACAAGCTCCTGATCCAGGGCGTCGAGGTGCCGTTCCTGGGCGAGGCAGACATCCCCAAGGAGGTCGAGGAGGCTCTCGCAGTGGAGCCGAAGCTTGCCGGCCCGAGTGGTATGGCGATTGGTGCCAAGTCTGGAACCGTATCCCAAGTTGGTACAGGCCCCGGGGCTCTCGGCGGCCGACCCTCCTCGTCGTCGTCAACACCGGGCTTTTCACCATCTTCAGCTGCAGGTCCATCCCGGCCACCCCGTCGTCAACACCCAGACCTCTCCGCAACCCTGCCGACGACACCCAACCGGGGACCCCCCGCCCCGCCGCCACTCGCCGCGGCACTGCTAGGACCACCGGTTCGAGCACCAGGACAGCCAGCACAGCCAGCACAGCCAGCACAGCCAGCACAGCCAGCACAGCCAAGGTTCCCCAACGAGGCCATCGAACAGCTTGTGCAGCTGGGATTCTCGAGAGAGGCGGCCATCAACGCCCTCCAGGCCACTGGCGGCAACGTCGAGTACGCCGCCGGCCTGCTCTTCCAGGGTGGCGACCATGCGTGAACGGCAAGATGTTCAAGCGTGACGTTACCGTCTCAACCACAGTTGGGTACTTTTTGATTGCGCCCCGTTAATCCCCCCCCCCTCTTTTCTCCTTTCATTTTTTGTTGTCTTTCTTCGAGACAATGTTCATGTGCATAGCGGACAGGGTCACATGGAAGAGATTGTAATGTTGAGAATAAAAAGAGGTGTATACCTGGTGTGAGCATTCGTGGTCCTGTCGTCAAGACAAGGACAAGGATTGTGTGCAGGGTACCCCTCTCTCTCATCCTGATGCCGTAGCAGCGCAACTCATAGTCCGGATGGATAATATGTAAAACCATGGATCTTACTTGTTCTGTCGCTGTGCAAAATCATGTCCCGTTTTCTTATTATTTTGCTGTCGTTCTGCCTCCCCTTGTCTGTCTATCGGATCTTGTACACACAAGGCTTCAGAACGGCGGCCTCATCCACCGTCTCTTCGGCATCAATAAACTTAGGCTTCTTGGCCATCGTCGGCAGCTTTCCCCCAAGCTTGCTGCGGTCATTCTCGACCTCCTTCCGGACACACTTCCCCTTGACGGCCGGCGCGGCCTTGACGAAGCGCATCTTGACGAACATCTTGTTGCTCAGGTCGATGGCGGCCGCCCCCTGGCCCTGGTCCTGGCCCACCAGCATGAAGCCGCGCTTGTTGAGGACGTCGACGAATGCCGAGACGTCCGTCTGCTGTCTGTTGTCCTCGATACCGTCCACCTCGACCAGCAGCGTCTTTTCGTCCACAGCGCCGTCCTCGGCGGCGCCCTTGCCGCCCGCCGTCTTCTTCCCCGCAGCCGGCTTGCGCCGGTGCCCGACGCTATGCTCCACAACACGACCACCGCCGCCCCCCTTCTTAGCACCAGGCCCCGCCGCGCCGCTGCCGAACCGACTTTTGATCTCCGCAACCCACAGCTCGCCCTTCCACCGGAGGACGCGGTAGGCCTCCTCGATGAAGTCGACCCAGTTAGTACCCATGAGCGCGAGGCAGAACACGGCGACGTCGACGGACCCGCTCGCCAGCGGGAGGTTGGCGATGTCGGCCTTGGTCACGAGCGGGGACGGGCTGTGCAGGTCGAAGCTGAGGACCTCGAGGCGGAGCTTGCCCTTGTCGCGCTGCAGCTCGGCGGCGAGCCGAGCGTCGCCGCAGCCGAGGTCGGCGATGGTGCAGACGTTGGTCGTGCGGTTGCGCGGGAGGGGCTGGAGGTACGACTGCGGCGGGGCGGCGCTGTTCTCTCCCCCAGGGGCTTTCCTGCTGCTGTTCCTTGGAGGGTGCCGGGCGCGGGCTCTTGTGCGGATGTCAGCGAGGTAGCCCTCGACGGGGTTCTCGGGCCAGACCTCGACCTGCCGCCGAAAGCCCTCGTGGTACTCGGTGAACATCTCTGGGGAGCCGTTGAAGAGGGAGAGGGCTTCGGCAGAGGGCCGGGTGTAGAGCGTCTCATTGAGATGGCGGAAGCGTGCCGAGATCAGCTTCTCACGCATCGAGGCCTGGAGAGGGGTGAGTTTCGGCGGTGCTGGTGGTACTGATGGCAGAAGGGAGTGCTCAGATGGCGCTGGAGCTGCTGCTGCTGCGGCTGCTGCGGCGGCGGCTGCGACGGCGTCCTTGGACATTTGTCTGTCCTTCTTTGCCTTCTTCTTCTTATCATCCTTCCTGGCGGCCTTGTCGTCAGGTTTGGAGGAGGGCTCGTCGTCCCCACGTGCTTCATTACTTTCCTCCGAAGGTAGTACTCGGTCCGAGTCCAGCTTCTGCTGCTTCTTTTTATCCTTCTTCGCCTTCTTCGTTTTTGGCTGTGAATGCTGAGGCTTTCCTGCTTGGGTCTGGGTATCCTCGCGCTCCATGACCTGCTCCCACAGATAAGCCACGGTAGAGGACGTGACCTGTTCAGTCTCAGCCTGCCTCTTCCTCTTCTTGGACTTCTTGGGGCCGGGAGCGTTTGAGACCGCACTGGCGATCTCAGGCTTCAGCTTCTCTGCCGAGACAGACCATCCTTTCACCGCGAACATGACGGGCAGACCAGACTTTTGCTTGCCAAGGTCGGCGGCTGGGTGGTTGGTCGGCGTTGAAGAGCAAAAGAGATCCTTATGAGATGTGGGTGAGATATTTCTCTAGAACTATCACCACGTGCAAACGACGTTGTGTTCAATAGCAGAATTGCCTTTCTGCCGCTGTGAGATTTTGTTTGATGCCGGGAGGAAATTTTGGGTGCCCCACTTTGGCTTTGGGGAAGATGAGTGGCTCCAAGTATTGGTACCTGCAGTGGGCACCGCTTGGGTGAGCAGGGGTACCTTTACAGGCTGTCATGCTCAACTAGGCAACTTTCTAAGGTCAAATCGCCCAAGCATTCAAGCAATTCCGACTTCTTGCAGAATATTCCCGGGTGAGCACATGTCAATCGATGTTTCTACCTTGGATAGGGTTCAATCTGCAGGTTTAAACCGCGCCACCCCCCCCCCCCCGGCCTTTTCAACAAACTATACTTGGTTTAATAAGTTGGTTGCTACTGAACGCTGTTTTTCAAGGTGGAAGGTGCGACCCCGTGTCCCTGCCTAGCGCCACGTTAAATGTACCTTCCTTCTCTTTCTCACAGCAGTCGGTCTTGGCTTCCCCTCCTCCGGTTCATACAAAATCAAACGTAAGGTCATCCCGTCAAATCATCACCCCTCTTCAACCAGATTCTCTCCTCGTCCTTCGTGTGATAAATCGCTTGCCAAATACACAAGTTTTGCTCTTATCACCATCCCAGTCACATCGCAGTGCTCTTAAGTCCCCTGGATGGGCGGGGTTGGCTGGGATCGACAGCATGCATAAAAGTAAGCAAATAAGTACTATATCTACAAGACTATAATGCAATACTTACAGTGCTCTAGCAGGTAGGGCCATCCATCTGCTTCCCTCGATCATACACCCCTCCTCTCTTTCACACACGGTACCGACATTCCCACCGTGACAGGATCTGCTTCTGAAAAGATCAAAATCAGATTGATGACTGGCTTTTAGAGACTCACTTACACACACACACACACACTCTCTCTCTCTCTCTCTCTTTTACAAGTTGGGAACAGCCTGCTCCAGCATCCCCCCTTCCCATCGGTCTATTCATTCCCGATGCCGCCGCCACTCAGACGTGTCAGCTTGCTGCTGAGACACACACGACTTCGTGGCAGCACTTCCAGCCAGAGACTCGCAAGCCATTCTCCTCACATCCATGAACGACGTGCCGGGTACACCATGGCAAATGAAAGACTCAACCCAACAAAGAAACGAAAAAGAAAAAAAAAGCAGGTTCTAAAGCCTGCAAGGCAGCACGTGAGAACTAACTTTGCTGCTTCTCCGCACTTGATGCTGCGTCTCCCAGAGTCTATCACGCCCGGACGCCAGCTCCTGCATGCGACCCAGCAGACCAGCTCGGACAGCCTGCAGGCCGAGAGAGGAGGCACCAACGCATGGTCTGCTGGTCTCCTCCTTGCATATGTCATCTTGCCGATGGCCACCCACTAGTTAACTTTGCAGGATACAGCGCCCACGCGACTCGATAGTGCCTCCCGCCCGCATGGAGATCCCTCACCACCGCCCTCTCTGTCCTCTCTCGTAGTACGGAGCGAGGACGACATCACGAGAGCCATCACCGCTCTTTAGATGACCCGAGATGGTGACGGTCTGACGTCGTGCTCGCTATGATATTCTCCCGGCCTCTCGTCCTCAAATCTGTGTCTTGTTCGTAGCCTGTGTGCCGTCACATTCCGAGGCGAGACCAGGACGGCGGACGGCCGGAAATTGGGCATATAAAATGTAGGTCAACTCTCTCACTCAATTTGTGCGAGGAGTATAGTCATGGTTGTTCACCGCTGCGTCCCTTCGAGTCGTGCCCTTGTCCTCCTTAGGAATATATTGTCGAGTATCCTCTTTCAAAACTGTGAGAGACCCTGTCTCTTGTCGTCTCTAGGAAAGAACCTTCAACATTGTCTTTCTCCTAATACACCATATTCAGTCGTTGATATGATGTGGTTACCCGCCCTCATCTTTTCATTCTTAGGCGTAGTATCTTCGGTGCCCTACAGCGAGTACATCTTGGCTCCCTCCTCTCGACTTGTCTATCCGGTCTCCGTTTATAATGTTAACGGTACTGTCGACAATGCCGAGGGGTTGCTCAACGGTGCCAACAGCATAGTAACATTCGAAGCATCATCTGCTGTCACCCTCGACTTTGGCAAGAATATCGCGGGCCAGGTCAATCTCGTGGCTGGAGAGTTAGTCTACTCGGAGGATGCCGTGATATGGATCACCTTCACAGAGTCTAGCGAGTGGATCAGCGGGAATGCCAGCGATTCTACGGCTTCAAATGGTCTGGATGAGCCCATGTGAGATCACTGCCTCGTCCCGGAGATTACTTTTTGCTCATGCTATATGCACAGCTTTCTGCCCGTTGGACAAGGCGCGGGCCTTTATACGGTAGACAGGAAGCATGCGAGAGGCGGCTATCGGTACCTGAGTCTTAAGAACAACGGGACCGGCGACATTGAGCTGACCGGCCTCTCTATCTACTACACGGCCTCGCCTGCATCTGATCTGCAAAACTATACGGGATATTTTCATAGTGATGATGAGCTTATCAACAGGGTCTGGTATGCTGGAGCGTATACAAATCGTACGTACTATTCTCAAATGCACATGGACAGCCGTCTCGAGCGTTGCACTGCGAAGTGGCCAGAAATAAAAATAAAAAATAATAATATACTGACCCAAAAGTTATGTTTCCGCAGAGCTTTGTAGCATTGACCCTCATTACGGAAATGCGCTGATCCATGAGAATGGTCAAACAAATCCGCCAGTCTTTCAGACCTGGTATGTGTCTTTGGTTTATGAATTCTTGACGAGTCTTTTGATACAGATAGCTAATGAGAGAGAATTATCTCCCCCTCACAAGGTACTACAACTACACCATAACCAATGGATCCGTCTGCCTCGTGGACGGCGCCAAGAGGGACACCCTCGTCTGGCCAGGCGACATGTTTATCTCCGGGCCCTCCATTGCCTATAGCACCTACAACATGGACGCTATCAAGAACTCGATGGAATCCCTCCTCCTCCTCCAGACACCCACAGGCCTCCTGCCCTACGTCGGTGTGCCCTTTTTCAGCATCATCAACTCAATCTCCTTCACCTACCATCTACACAACCTGATCGGCATGTACAACTACTACCATTATACCGGTGATCAGGCCTGGATTTCCCAGTACTGGGACCAGTTCAAGCTTGGCGTGGGATGGTCTCTGAGCAACGTGGATACCACCGGCCTGATGAACGTCACGTCTAGCTCAGATTGGCTGAGAAGCGGCATGGGCGGACATAATATTGAGGCGAATGCCATCTTTTATTATGTTCTGAACCTGGGGATCGAGCTGGCCGGTGTGCTGAACGATACCGCGACCGCGGCGGAGTGGACTGATTCGGCAGCCAGCTTGAAGGCGGGGGCAAACTCGTTGCTATGGAGGGAAGACCTGGGTTTCTACGTCGACAACGAGACCACGAATATGGCTCCGCAGGATGGGAATAGCTTCGCTGGTACGTTTTCTCCTTACTAGCACACCTATTTCATTAGAGCTAGCCCAGGCCGAGCCAATGGCCGCTCATATGCTGACTCTCACGTCGTCCAGTGCTTGCCAACCTGACTCTGGACTCCTCACAGGCCAACTCGATCTCTAGCAACCTGCAGTCTCGGTGGGGCCAGTACGGGGCTCCTGCGCCCGAGTGTGCAAGCACCCCGGCGACCATCTCGCCCTTTGCCAGTGGGTTTGAGCTGGAGGCGCACTTTGTTGCGGGCGCCGCCGAGGCAGCGCTGGATCTTATACGTATACAGTGGGGCGACTTCATGCTGGACGACCCGAGGATGACCAACTCGTCGTTCATCGAGGGGTACAGTGCTGATGGCAGTCTACACTACGCTCCTTATACCAATGACCCAAGGTGCGTGCGTCCTAGTCACTGCCGGCAGGGCCATGTGTTTTTTTCCCATTCAGGTCTTGGCTTGTGCTCTCTCTCTCTCTCTCCCCCTCTCTCTCTGGGCTTGTTCTTCTAGAGGGCCACCACAACTGACCTCGGGCGCACTCGCAGGGTCTCACATGCCCACGGCTGGTCGACCGGTCCGACCAACCTGCTCAGCCGCTACGTCGCCGGCATCCAGATCGTGAGCGCGGCCGGACAGGCGTGGAAGATCGCTCCTGCGGTGGGCGACCTCACGACCGTCTCGTCGGGCTTGGCCACGACCTTGGGCAGCTTCGCCGTCGACATCACCGCGGACGGCAGCGGTGGCATCACAGCTTTCAGCTTCGAGACGCCCGCGGGAACTACCGGCGATGTGATCCTGCCTAGCGGTACTACGGGGTCTCTGACGAATAGCTCCGGACAGACGGTCATCCTGGCAGATGGCGCGGCAACTGGCTTGAGCGGTGGGAGCTGGACACTGACTCCTTCTTAGAATAATGTTTCCTATATTTTCTTCTCCTTCAATTTTGTCTACCGGCGGAAAGAGGGGGGGGGGGGGGAGATGTGTACACGAATGCCAAAGGGAGTGACATTGCTTAGTAAAAGAAAGGACATAATTTACTGCTCGTCCATTGATCATGGACTACAAAACCCCTGGAAAAGTGGCATGTCCTCATCATGAATGAATTGGTTTGTCATAAGTCCCTTCTACGAGGGAATTCTTTTTTGCTTTTCTAAGCAGGCATGCTTTCTTTCGTTGATTCGAATCTTGTGAGCCGGCTTTGGCTAGTGACGTTGCAGCATAAAGTGTTGTTCTTATTAGGCAAAGGATTCTCAGGGGCGGGTTGGTACATGGACGAGAATAGATGATTCGTTGGTTGACTCGGTCCCGAACGAATAAACTTCGTCTGCCGATGGAAGCTACTGTCCGGACCGAATCTATCTTTGACCGGCCTGACGATCCTGTCGCGTGAATTCCCCAGGATTAGGTAAGTAAGTAGATGCGGCATTTCTCGGTGCTTGCATAGAGTCCTTCAGTCTGCCGGAGCAAGCAGAACTAGAAGGGAGGCGGCGAATTTGAGAGGCTAAGTGATGGAACGTGCTGTCAAGAACGGAGCCTAACAGAGGAGCCTAGCATTGTAGCTCTGAGCTACTGTTAGTTTCGGACGTAAGGTCCTGACATGGCTTGAAGGGGGGATTATGGGCAACGCAACACCAGATTGCGCTACCCCCTCGGTTGTGGCACCTGTGGGCTGAGGGGGGGGGGCGGAACGAAGGAGGATGGTCCTGGTGTTTCACAGTGAGTGTTGGCGCCCGGTAGAGAAACCGAGGGGAGAAAAGAGAGAGAGAGAGAGAGAGAGAGACGGGTGAGCTCAAGGAAGGGACCCCGAGGAGATTAAGCCACATCATGTCTCTGACGGCTTGGCCGTAATGCCCAAAGTCGCACGAGCGCCTCGCCACCGCTCTGTGTGTGTGTGTGTGCATGTGTGCGCGCGTGGGGTTTGCCATGCCATGTCATCGTGATGAGGGAGGACGAGGAGAGGTGGAAGGGTTCGCGGAGGCGGTTGCAGACTAATCGTTCGTCCTGAAGTGTCAACCTCCATCAGAACATAGTCCATTCCCTCAGACTTGAGGTGGTATGAAACAAGCTTGCCATGGTCGTCCTTGAGGGAGGCTGCTTACTACAACGTCAGGAATAAAGCCGACTGGTCTGGCTCGTCCGCCTCCCTCCCTCTGGGCATACTGGCGCAGGATTAAGCCTTTCTCGTGGGGAAGTGCCGATAGTTCCATGGTGTTTCCCCTGGTCCATGACACTACCGAACTTGTCGCCCGGGGCAGTTTCCCCACTTGGGGAACGCACGGGAGCCAAGATGAGTGGTCATGGACTCTTGACAGCGGAACTAGCAGCCTTATGCCTGGCGCTTCTCACTAGCATGGCGACCGTTGAAAGAGGAGGAGCCAATGTTCCCAGCATCCTTGTGATGTCCGGCCTCACGTAGAGAACCGTATTCCGCCGAGCCTCACGCTTGTCCAGATTCCTTGCCGGAAGTGATGGTTGGCGGCCGTGTGAGGCAACCAGGACGCCTTGCTCGGTACTTTGCTGCAATGTGAAGTGGGAGGGTGGCCATCTTCTGCGTCATCGACGTGGGCAAAAGTGACAGCGGCTTCGGCGCAGAAGGGCAATCCGAGGACCGTCAACGAGTGTTACCGCTCTGTTCCCTCATGTCCCTTCACCCAACAGTCGAGATGAGCAATAGTAGGACAGATTTGAACGACCAAGTCCCTCAACTTCGTTTCTGCAAGGTCCTTGAGCGATGAGCCAAGCCCTGCATCGGCTGGGTCCGTTTTGCTTGTTCATCAAGCTTTCACACTTACCCGGGACATTCGACGCCACAATATATAATAAACTATTTTTTATTTTTTGGCAGTGCTGAAGTCATCGGACTTTTGACCTGTGAGATCTGATCTTGTAGGGTTTTAGCCATGTATATGGGAGAGGCAAAAAGAAAGAGGCCCGGGGGGGGGTGTCAAGAAACGTGTGTAGGGAAAGAGGATGATAAATCATGATGCTGGACAGAGGGAAATTTCCTACAGCGGCAGGGTCATCCCAGAGAGTTTGATTGATTACATAATACACAAGGTAAGTGAGTCGACCTCACCTCATCAATGTACCTTCCTTGCTCGGTACAATACTCTGGAGGAAAACGGTGATGACGAGGAAATCGCGCCCGACGTTCTCCGCAACCAAGTCTTCTGCTGCTGCTGCTCTTTGTCTGTCTCACATTCTCTCTCTCTCTCTCTCTCTCTCTCTCTCTCTCTCTCTCTCTTTCGACCCCCTCCCCCCCTGACTCCGCCTTTTCCCCCCTCCTGATGAGTTTGTGTCGCACAGCATATCACGTCGTGCAACGCCGATTTATTATGAGCACATACTCGATTAGCTGCTGGAGCAGGGGCTTTTGGACTTGAGCACTGAGGATCATAGCCTAAGCAGAGACAAGAGACAAGAAGACGAGACGAGGCCAGATGATGCACTTCTTTTCCCAGCGCACAGTGCCCACGAGCCGGGAAGAGAGAGTCAGACAGTCACAACACATTGATGCTGGATCTCTCGCGCTAAGCCTCGTGCGCCCGATCGTCACAAATCACCGGGACCGTGGGCGGGACCGTGGCGGCTCCTGGGTCTCTCAGTCCTATTCATGACCTGGCGCTAGACAAGCCATTTGCTGCAGCTCCGTGGCGGTCTGCCATGCCTAGTGCTCGGCAGGAGGCATCTTCTTGCCTCTCTGGTCAGGGGGGGAGGGGAGGGCAGGGGGTCACATCCAAGCAGGGGGCCGCCTCGATGTGCTGCCCTCGTGGCCTGACAGTCACCAAAGGGGGGGCGGCCAGAGCCAGAAGCCAGAGCCCGAGCTAGGAGGGGAGGCACACGGAACTTTTGTCATGCGATGGTCGTTGTTGTCACCCTTGCTATACTGTTGCTGGCCGTCACGCGTACAGAGGTACCCAAGAATGTCTGTTGTGCTTCTTGGCTCAGAAGGAGGAGTCGGACACGGCCTGCAGGTACTCTGGAGTGTGTACCGGGTTGACAACACTACAGTATCGGCCTGCAGTACTCCGTGTGCGTTTCACAGTCTCCTCTCGATATGTGTTGCATTGACAGTGCCCTCGAGCCACTTGCCTGCCATCCCAACCACATTGGGTCATCTTCTTAGGTTCTAGCAAGCAAACACTCGGGTCAAATTCCCCCTTCTTAAAAATCCACCTAGCATGTTACCCTTCCCCCCTCCTGCCCTTTCTTTTTTCCCTTTTTTTCTTCTTTTTTCTCTCTCCCCTCCTATACCCCTGTCTTCTATTGCGTACCTATTGTTGGCATACATTTTCTCGGTCGATTCTTCCCGATTCCCTGTTCCTAGTTCAGCATGCGTACCCTTTTGCGTCCTCACACGCACGTCCCTTCATTGCCCACTCTCTCCCCGCTAAGAATTCTGACGTGTCCTCGGACTTCTTTCTTTCTTTTCCCCCCCCCCCCCTTCCTTTTTGGAGCCTCGAGAGCTTTTCAACCCGTTTCAAGTGAGAAGCAATTGAGATCGAGATCGAGGAAAACCTTTTTGGGAAGCTGTTCGAGTTGCGCCTTCAGTATATAAACTACACTAGGCCTCTTTGCATAGTGGGAGAGCATCGTTAATCTACCCTGTTGCCCCCCCTCCCCGGGGTTTTTTTTTCTGGTCAAGACTCTTTTTACTTTGATCATAACTTGAATCCGCTAAGGCGGTGTGCTCTCCTCGGTCGTTTTTTATTTTATTTTTATTATTTATTATTTTTCATAAAAGAAAAGAAAAAAAGCTGTTGTGTATCGTTACCCACCCACCTCATTCGACTTGTGCCCAAGTCTCCCAGCAAGAGTTCTGCCTCGTCCCTGCTCCGGTTCACTCCAAAGACTATCAGACCCCCTCACCCATCACCAAAGAACCTGATGCCCCTTGGGTCCTAGGCCTTGTTGATTGTCGACCTAACTCATTCTACGTTGTTGTGGCCCCGCAGCGTCTGAGGCGGGGAGACGCTGTGCCAGTGTTTTTGTCAGACACGACCTTGACGTTGCGCTGTGTCCTCTCGCCCTTCTTTTTGAGCTACAGCCAGGGAAGTCACAGCTCAGGGCAAGGTGCACAAGGACTAGATGGCAGAGGGGCGTACATGGATGCCATCAGGCCACTGGTTTAGATACAAAGCCCCGGGGTACGACCACAGCTGCGGCCAGCCAACCTCTATTCTACCGACACGCCCCAGGGAGACCTCAAGTTACACCGGCTTGTTTCAGTCGCCGCTGTTGAGGTGTGCGTTATAAACGTTCTGGGCTGCTCACCCCCAGCGCGGTGCTTGCTTTCCTGCTCTCCTGAGTCTCTACACGTAACTGCGCACAACGGCGGAAAATAATTGGTCTGTCTTGCTCCTTCTCGAAATCCCAGTAATCTGTTGTCTCGGTCAGATTATTATTTCTGCTACGACCAGGCTATTCCAGGATCCTCCAGCTGGGACAGTCAAATCCCCAGATTTCGGCACTTCCGGGTCCCCCTTGGGTGGTCTGAGCCTGACCAGCGCGGTCCTGGGGCCACCAACGCCCCTGTGCCACCATTTCCCGGCCGACGATGTGAGAGGAGATCAGCCCAAGACCGCGTCCAGTACCAGGAGACAACAAGATTTTGGGCCCCGACCAAACGCTAGACACCAGCTTCGAGAGAAAATACTTCATCCGAGAAGAGGTATTGTCCCTAGAGATGGATGCTGCCGCCATGGCTCCTGAACAGTCGCTCGTCGATGACTTCAAGCCTCGAGAAGCATCCCCTGCCATGCTCAACAAGGAGAACTCGCCCCCAAAGAAGCTAAACATCAGGAAGCGGACAAAGACAGGCTGTCTAAGTATGTGAAATCATTTTGGTGGTCCTCTTGGGATAAGGGCCCAATTCTATTTCACACAGCGCGTTGTTGCTGACACTGGCTTCCAACAGCGTGTCGAAAACGTCGCATCAAATGCGACGAGGGCAAGCCTATATGCAACAACTGTATCAAGTCTAAGAGACAGTGTGAGGGCTACAACCAGCGGGTTGTTTTCAAGAGTCCCATGGGTGCGATACCTGGGAGTCATTTCGGGCCTTTGCCATACCACCACCATCACGACCCGACCGAAGCACTCGTCAATGCGCAATTGACCGCAAGTCAGGGAAAGACGACTTCTTCGGCCCAGGGCCCGCTGCCAATCATTGCGCCCAAACCCCCGAACCTAGAATACGGCAATCCAGCGCATTACCCTTATGTCCATGGCCATCCAGGCCTGCATCGAGCCAACTCGACGGCTTCTCTTGGCCTGGGAGCACATCAGTCGCAGTACATCATGGGTGCTATCCCGTCAGAGACTTGCTATGCGCAGTCAGGCCTCGGCATGACAGCTTCACCAACTCGAACGAGCCAGCCTGGCTTGTTCGATTTGCAACAAATGCCTGCGCCCCAGCAGCAGCCTCCGAATGGCTTCACGTTGCCTGAACGTCGACACACATCACATTCAATCATCGGAAGACCTGCCCCCATGTCACACCATATGCCATTGGATTCGCCCATAGCACAGTCGTATTCCGCGACAGGACTCGAACCATCCGAGGAAGCTGGGTCCTGGGTGTTTGACGAAGGAGATCTGTCTCTGGACTCAGAAGACGATGGAATCCTCGGCAACAACAACAATCTCGCGAGCTTGGACGCAAACAATATCGGCTCGATTATGGCGAGCGATCTCAACACATCGCTGGATCCGTACGGAACACAAGTCAGGTCATTCCATGCCCTTGCCCACGAGAATATTCTGGTCAACTATATGCCGTCTCTCTCAGACACGCCGCTGAATGATCCGAAGACACGGGATATTTTCTGGTACTTTGTGAACATCACAGCTCCAGCTATCAACCCGTACGAGCGTAACCCTTCACGGCCATTTTCAGGCGAACCAATCCCAAGATCTAGCCAGCATATCTGGACTTGTAAGTTGTTTCCCCTCCACGGATTCCCTTACGCTTTTCGAAAGCAATTTCGTTGATGATCTCTAGATGTTTTCCCTCTGCAATCCTTTCACCATCCTGCTCTGTTACAAGCCGTCCTCGCCCTGGGCAGTCTGCAGATGGCAGAGCTCGCGGGCGGTGCTCCCACTGCCCCGTGGGTGCACTCTAGTCGGTGTATCAGCAGGATCGCCAAGATCTACCAGAGTGCTGAAAGAAGGGCCCAGCCTTCTACGTTGGCTGCTACTTTACTACTTGCCTTCTTCGAGGTGTGGACTTCGAACCACGACAAGTGGTGTACGCACATGATGGGCGCGCGGCAGATCATTAGGGAGACGCCCTTTCGGCAGATGAGCAGGCAGATCTGGACGATCCACCGACAACGCTATCAGCGGTGGGTAGAATTGGAGACGCAGAATCCATTTGCGGCCTTGATGCCGCAGGCCGACCATCCGAGCCACGAGCTTGCCGAGGTGGATCTGGACCTTTTGAGGACTCTCACTGGCAAACAGGTCTACTTTGTGGAGGGAGCGGGCAGCTCGTGGCAACCGAACATGCGGAGCTGTACGGCGCGGGATCTTGAAAATTACGAACATCTCGCCGACTTGTACTGGTGGTTTTGTAAGATGGATGTTTATCAGGCCATGCTGGGGGGATCTAAGCTGTTGTGAGTCCTGACATGTGAACTGCCCACCCCCCGAACCTACCAAGTGGCGTCGATCGAACGAGGAAGGGACTGACGCCGGAGCAGCATGGAATATGAGCTCTGGACGCAGTGTCCGCCACGCGCACCAATGAACAGGATCAACCAGATGTAAGAGGCTTTTTCATCTCGATCCCTCTCTATCCCCTCCCTGCCAGCTTTCTAGAAAAGAACAACAAAGAAAAAAAAAGAAAGAAAAGGCTGATGCGGGCTCAGATTCGGCACCTTCGACCATTTGGTCCTCCTCCTAGGCCGTGTGGCCAACTTTGCCGCTACCGACCTCCCGCGCAAACACAGAGCAAGAGCCCGCGAGCGAGGCGCAAACACATCGCCCAAAGGCCCCAACTCGCCACCCATGTTTGCAGGCATGTTTCCCGGCCGCGGCAGCATCCAGCTCCCGCGCGGGCTCAGCCCACCACGGGACGGCTTCGTCTCTGCCGCCGAGCAGACGTGGGAAGATCTGGACCTGGAGTCGTCCACCCAGAAAGCCATGGAAGAGTGGACCGCGATCCTCGCGGCGTTCAACCTGTTCAAGCAGAGCCTGGGTGCCGACTTTCAAGCCCTGAGCGAGGACGTCCAGCCTGCTCGGGAATCGCCTTTTGGCCCCACGTGTACGTACCGCACGTACAGTATCGCGGGCGTCTGGATGAATTTCTATATGGGCCTCGTGGTCCTGCATAGGTCGCATCCGAGCATGCCGCCGTTCGCAATGATCGCGGCGCACATGTGCGCAAATCAGACGGAGCCCTTCTCCAACGAGATCGGTAGGATTGTCGCGGGCATCACGGAGGACTGGACGGCCGAGACGATGGTGAGCTCGCTGATAGCGTCGGCGTATATTGAGTGCTGCTTTCCGCTCTTTGTGGGTGCGATCCAGGTAATTAAAAACACAACCCCCCCCCCTTCCTTGCCCCCTTCCCCCTCCTCTCTCGCCTCCGAGCCAAGGGAAAGAAAAGGTTGGGGGGGGGGGGTGGGGAAAGAACTCTGTGACTTTGCTGATCTCTTCCGCAGTTTCGGGATAAATTACAAAGGCAGTGGGCGATCCGGCGTCTTCACGACATCACGCGCATGACAGGATGGAAGACGGGCAAGCAAATCGCCAACGGCTGCGAGGGTGCGTGGCGCAAGGCCGCTGCCATGGGCGTCGCGCCGCCGTACGAGCCCGAGGCGGAATCTGATGCGCTGCGGCACGGCTACACGACCCGCCGCATCGATGAGCGCATTCAGGAGATTGGGGACGGTCAGAGCAGGCCTGTCCTGAAGAGGAAGGATCGGGCACATGTGGCGTTCGGTTTGTTGAGCGTTGATGAGGATCTGGAGAGGTTGAGCTTAGAAGACTAAGGGCGCTCGGTTGAAGGGGGTTTTGTGTGTTATACTGGGTTTTGTGTGCTTTTTTCTTAACATTTTTCTGATCAGGTGCAGGCGTCTTTTTCCACGGGAGTTTTACAGGACGCCTCTTCGATGCAGATGTTGGTTTCAGTTGCCTTCTTGTTGTCAATGGAATAATGATACAGATCGCCTTTTGAAGGAGGATGTCCCCCCTTGCCTTTCTGATGACTTTTTCGTTTTCACATTTGCTCTAATCGTCATGCATTTAGGATGAAGCGAGATTTTGTCCCTTTCCTTTTGGCCCATGCTCAAGCCATCAAAGGCACCGACCCTTTCTCTCGTCCCTTTTGCGGATCTCGGTTGCCGCCAGTGACTTAGGTATTCTTCTTGTGTTCTTGGTTGACGTTCGTGCGTCCATTAGTTTGCGGGTAGACGCTCTACGACCGCAGCCATCTCCTCGTCCGTGTATATCCGGAAGCCCTTCTCCTTGGTCACGCTTGCCAGTTGCACGTTCTTGGAATCCAGCTTCTCCTCCATCACCTGCTTCAGTGTCTTGAGCACCAACGTCTCTGCGTCTGTGAGAGTGAGAGACTGTGAAAAGGGGTGGTGGTTGTTAGTGTCAATACAGACGGCAGAACTCAAGATCCACGCAGGAAGAGATAAGTTGGTTGGTGAGATGGATCAGGAAACTCACCTTGTGGTACTCGTTCTGCAACTCCGCCTGGGCACCCTCACTGCCACTCCCAATGGCCTTGGCATCATACCGGTAGAAGGTTCCTGTAGGCTCGGCATGGTACAAGCTTGGGCCGTCCTCGTCGTAGCCGGCGATCAGCAGGGCCACGCCAAAGGGCCTGCTCATGATGCTCTCCTCGCCGTCGGCAGACTCGCCGAAGCGCAGGGCAAGGTCACAGATGGCCTGGGTGCAGGACTCAACGCGCAGGGCCTCGTTGTAGTTGAAGGCGTGGCTCTGGCACTCGACGCGGGCGTGCTCGACCATGCTGCGGGCGTCGGCCTGCAGGCCGCTCATGGCGCAGCCGATATGGCGGTCGATCTCGACGATCTTCTCGACGGAGGAGGTCTCGAGCAGGGTGGACGTCACGCGCTTCTCGACGCCGAGCACGACGCCCTCGTTGGTCGCGACGCCGATCGCCGTGGAGCCGAGCTTGATGGCCTCGAGGGAGTACTCGACCTGGAAAAGGCGGCCTTCGGGGGAGAAGGTGTTGATGCCCCGGTCTGGAGGGATACAGAGGTAGGGTTAGCAGGGAGTCCCAAGGTGCGAGGATGGGATCGCGGGAGACTGCAAGGTGGGATAGGTCGGACATGTTGGGACTGACCATATTCTGATCTTGCCATAAACATCTTGGCGGCTTTGTTGGAAGAGAATTTGGGAGAGAGGAAATACGGGCGGTGTGGAGGACGCAGGGAAAGCTCTCTCAAGAGCTGGGGCGAGTAGAGATAGTCGGCGGGGGAGAAGGGCGAGAGAAGTTGGAATGAGGTCAAGAAGATGCTGTAGTCGTGGAATGGTTGTGCTGTTTGACGTTGAAGCTGAGCTCCAGGCAGGAGGGTGACGCACCCCTGTCGCTGGCTGCAGAAGCTACAGGGTTTACGGACCCCAGAGGATCAACTGCTGTTGTAAGCACTGACCACAGCAGCAGGCCTCCCCTATGGCGCGCAGGGGTGGTGCATTGTAGTAGTGTGCTCTAGCAGCAGTGACGCGCCTGGTGCCCGCCCAATTTATCGCGACTTGACGCTCCCATAGTAAACAGAACGAAATCAAACAACCTTCCCGCCCCCAGCACCACATCTACCGTACCGTACTACATGCCATGGTGACGAGTGCATGATCGCGACTCCAGATGTGATTCCGTCGCCATGTCCGCCCCAACCAGATATGGCGACAACAGGAGAAGCAATGGCTCGGCGGCAGACAAGACATCCTCACGGATGCCCCGCATGAGCGCCCAGGAGACTGCCTCCAGGACACAGAAACCCGGGAGCAACTCCCCAGCTTCAGGACCGGAGAGGCCAGCGCATAAGAGGACGCTTTCGGGCAACCCGCGAACGAACAGCATGAGGTCAATCGAGGAGCGAGAGAAGCGTACCGACAAACACACGGCGACGACGCGCGAGGCCATGGTCTCCAAGGTGAAGAGCCCTGACCGAAGACATATGCCGTCCATGTCCATGTCCAAGGGCCAGGCGAGGATGCCGGATGGCAGGAGGAGTGCCGAGACAAGACCTAAGGAAGTGAGGCAGGAGGTGGTCCCGCAAGGCATGAGCGCCCCAACAGTCTATACCACATTATGCACGATTGGGTGATATATATTTCTGTGTATGTGTGTGTGTCTTGTGTGTATGCGTGCTAATGCTGCGCGGCGACAGCTCCTTGGGAACCGGAAGCGACCCTCGTACCGCACACGTCTGCGCCGCTGGCATCTCGAATATCGATAGCGCCGCTGGCTTCACAAGCGCCCTCGTCAGTACAGCCCAGACCGCTGCCCGAATTGTCGCTCGAAGCGCAAGAGGCCGTGATACTAGAAGATCTTTTATATGTCTTTATGGGCTACGAGGGTCAGTACGTGCGCTTCGGCAAGGGATACGATCCGACCGAGGAGCGAGATCGGCTGGGTGGCCCGCCGTACCGCATCCTGCCAGGCCTTGATCCGAGCTTACAGGACCTCACGATGTCCATGCTGAAGATGGCTACGTACTACACGGCGCTGGAAACCTTTGTCGATGTCCAGAGCCGCGAAGAGTTTGGGTCCGTTAACCATGCGCTGTGCGCCTCGATACGGAAGTTCCTGCAGGACTACTTGGTGTTGATCGCCCAGCTGGAGACCCAGTTCCTCACAAACGACGCTTTCACATTACACGTCCTCAATATCCACATCCTACCTACGAGCCATATGATGTTCCAGCTCTATTCCCTGGCGCACGAGCTGCTGAAACGGAATGCTCTCCTGGACGATGAGACAGACGAATCTAGTGACAGCGCGGACGACTTCGATCAGATTCTAGAGCAGTTAAGGGATGGTGGAGAACTCGTTCCGGGTAACATGACCGGAAAGAAGATCTGTAAAGGTGGAGTGGTGCTTGGCCTCATCACAAAACGATTGGAAAACATGTCTGGAGACCCAGCCGCGAGAGAGCTGCTCACAGCGCTGCTCAGAGACTCGAGCAAGCCGTACATGGTCATGCTGAACGAGTGGCTACATCATGGCAGCATCAATGAT
Organism: Cryphonectria naterciae; assembly: GCA_014850475.1. Lineage (NCBI taxonomy): Eukaryota > Fungi > Ascomycota > Sordariomycetes > Diaporthales > Cryphonectriaceae > Cryphonectria > Cryphonectria naterciae. Next base: position 23,372 of record JACWST010000121.1, on the reverse strand, counting down.
CCGCACGGCGAGTTCTTGATCAAGGAGCAGAAGAGCTTACGGAGGGAGAGGCTACAACAAGACTATACGGATGAGTACTGGGAGAGGCGGTATACCATCCGCGACAAAGAAGTCCCGCCGCAGCTAGAGGGGGTCAAGGAAAAATGTCTCCTCGCCGGGAAGTACCTAAACGTTGTGAGGGAGTGCGGTGGCGTGGATGTCAGCAAAGATGTCAAAGACAAGCCCAAATCCTTTGACGACAACAGATTCCAGGAAAATGTCAACAATGCCTACTCTCACGCGAACGAATCCCTGATGCAGCTGCTGCTCACGACGCATGCGCTGCCCGACCGCCTGCGGTCCCTGAAGCACTACTTCTTCCTCGACCCGTCCGACTATTTCAACTACTTTTTGGAGCTTGGGGCGTCCGAGCTGCGGAAACCCGTCCAGGTTGTCAATACCGTCAAACTGCAGTCGCTGCTTGACTTGGTCCTGAGACAGCCAGGCAGCATCGTTGCTCTGGATCCGTTCAAGGAGGATGTGAAGGTTCAGATGAACGAAATCACCCTCATCAAGTCTCTCCAGCGCGTTGTTAACATCACCGGAATCGAGGAGGGCGGGTCTCTGCAACCTCTGAAGGACCAACCAATCGAGAGCGACAAGAGAGCCAACGGCTTTACCTCGTTGCAGCTGGACTATGCGTTGCCATTTCCAGTGTCTCTTGTCATCAGTCGGAAGACAATCTGGAGATACCAGGCCTTGTTCCGGTACCTCTTGTCTCTGCGCCACCTCGAGGCGCAACTGACTGTCGCATGGCAGGTACAGACCCGAGGTTTTGTGTGGTACCGGAAGAGCTCGAGCAAGGAGCTCGAGCTGTGGAAGAGGCGCATCTGGACGCTCAGGGCTCGCATGCTTGTCTTTGTCCAACAGCTCCTGTATTTCTGCACAGCAGAGGTCATAGAGCCGAACTGGCAGTCGCTCATGTCCCGGCTAAAGACGAAGGATAATGGGACGTCCAAGGGGCTTCTTGATCGGACGGTCGATGAGCTGATGCAGGACCATGTGGACTTCCTGGATACCTGCCTGAAGGAGTGCATGTTGACGAACAGCAAGCTTCTCAGGGTAAGTCTGAGCACCTGCGCGCGCGTCGTGTGACACACGGTGCAGACAAACGGTCATGGCTAACCTCGGCTGTCTTTCACAGGTCCATTCTAAGCTCATGAACAACTGCAATACATTCACAACAAGTATCGACTGGATAACTCGGAACCTAGAGAGGGCGGATCCAGACCTGCAGGGCCCGACGAAGCCGAGGAACGTCACAGACGAGCAGTGGAAGCAGATACAGGCCAATCGGGAGAAATGGCAGTCGGCGCATGGCGAGTCGTCCAAGACCCCTGAAGCGCAGTTTACTATGATCATGGACACGCTCAAGGCGTGGGAGTACAACTTTGGCCGGCATCTCAAAATCCTCCTCGATGCCTTGAACCACTACGCGGCGACGGAAACAGTCGTCCTGCTCAGCCTCTGTGCGAGACTGAGTGCTGCGAGCCAGGGAACGGAGCACAACACACTGAGGAATGACGATGACTCCACAATCAGTTGAGCAATTGTGTGTGTGTGGTGGTCATGAGTCTATTACGCAAATTGCTTGAGACGGTTTGTATTGCTGAGTGGCGTTTTACTTGGTCCGTCGAGTCCGAGTCGCACACCCCACTGACTAACTAGGCTAACTATAACTACTGAGTACTTGAGAGCAAGTTTATGGGCGTTTGCGAAAACGGAATGGATTGATGATGGTCAAAATGGACAGGGCCGGCCACGGCGGAGGCTTTACGCTCAATACTGTAAATCCAATTCAAGATACCATGTACGAGAGCGGGGGAGACCACATTGACAAGAAAACAATGTAATAAATTAGCAGGGGAAAGTTTCATGTGCATGACCCCTGAGTAAGTATCGATAGGGGCGGCGGCTTGGGGCTGTATTGACCACCAACAGCCGGCCTTACCCTGCTGTAGCAAGCAAATACTTGGGGGTGGAGTGCCGGCCGGCACAGGCTGAGCAGGTGGTGTGTGGATGGGTGAGACGGGAACAGCACGTCACAGCGTGGTATTTGACGCTGAAGCTTAACCTGTTGCTCTTTCTCGACAACACCACAAATGACATCCTCCACAGAACAGTCATCTCTCCACTTTCGGACGCCAATGCTCATCTTCGAGACGCTCATTCTCCTCGATACTTGATTCGCTTCTCTGCAAACACTTGTCTTTCTTTCTTATTGATTAATTCAAAGCAACTACTGAGTAGTCCTCTTTCTGTTCATGCCAACGCGGAGCCTTGTTCTTTGAAAGTGCCTGTGCTGTGCTGGCTTTATCTTTTCCACACAAGCTACAACGACATCACTGCCCCGGGAAAATGATGGCATAGAATCCCGAACAAGACCTCTCTACACTAGACCTTAGAAATTCCTCCAACCTCCATCATACCTTCAAGCCCTACCCTGAAACCGACAACTCGTCAGGACCCGCCACGATGCCTCGAAACCGCCCGCCCACGACAGGTTACGAGCGCCTGGAACAGGCCGACCACTCCAGCGACGACTCCGACGATGATATTATGGTGAACAGCTTCGCGTCGCTGCAGCACCCGGCCGCCCCTCGAGGCAACCACACGAGCCAGCCACGTCCGCACTCGGGCATGACCTCGCCGCGCGGCTACGTTGCCCGGAGCGGAGGAGGCAAAGCCCGGCCTAATCGTCGCGGCAGGAGCAATTCAGGAATCGATATGGGCGCCCTGAACGCGAGGCTGGAGCGCTGGACCGCGGAGATCAAGGGCAAGTTCAAGAGGGGGAAGAAGGGCCGGCACGGCGAGGACGACGAGCGACTCGAGATCCACTACAGCGTGTTCCAGGCACCCGAGGGCGTGAGGCCCGTCACCGCCCAGGCCCTGGCCGTGCCGCAGGAGGGTGTCATGACCAGGGACGAGTTTGATGTCATCATCGAGGGCGTGCGCGTGGCTATCGAGCAGGGCGTGCACCCGCGCATGATAACGCAGGGCAGCTCGGGGAGCTACTTTGCCCGGAACCCGGACGGCAAGGTGGTGGGCGTGTTCAAGCCCAAGGACGAGGAACCGTACGCCGCGGGAAACCCAAAATGGAACAAGTGGATTCACAGGAACCTTTTCCCGTGTTGTTTCGGCAGAGCGTGGTATGTGGGAACCTGCTGTTTTCCTCCTTTGAATCTCCCCCGCTAGGCATTTTCTAACTGACATAACTAACGATGATAAGTCTCATCCCTAACCTCTCGTACGTGAGTGAGGCAGCGGCCTACACTCTGGACTGCCAACTGCGGACACATATGGTACCATATACTGATGTCGTGTGGCTGTCGTCCAAATCGTTCCACTATCCGTTCTGGGATCGCTACAACTATTCCAGGAACAGAAAACCATTACCGGAGAAGCCCGGAAGCTTTCAGGTCTTCCTCAAGGGCTTCAAGGATGCCAATATCTTCCTGCGGGAGCATCCCTGGCCAGATCAGTACCTCTCAGGGTACCGGACCAGTGAGACCCATCGAAATAAGCGCAAGGGATGGGGTGACAACTGCCGCACGATCACTGGAGGTTCTCAAGACGACGGTGCTGATGAGGATGGATATAACACACCAGATCGCATTCCCGGTCCCGATAACTTCGTGTGGACCGAGTCACTCAAACAGGCCTTCCGAGAAGAGCTTGAGAAACTTGTTATCCTGGACTACATCATGCGGAATACGGACCGAGGCCTGGATAACTGGATGATCAAGGTGGATTGGCAGACGCAGGAAGTTTCGATCGTATCAGAACCCATGCAGCTGAACACGGACACGACAGAGCAAGAAGAGGGTCCTAGGCCCGTGGACTTGTCGCAAAGAAAACCACCTCAGGACCGCTCTTCATACCCCTACAAGGTTCAGAAGCCCATGAATGCAACCAGCCCCGGAGAGCGATCAAGAGATCCGAAGATCAGCATAGGGGCCATCGACAACTCTCTGTCGTGGCCCTGGAAACACCCTGATGCTTGGCGGAGGTGAGTAATACTACTGCTGCTGCTACTACTCAGATCTTGAGATAAGGGGGCACGGAGTCGGACTGACAGTGATGACTAGCTTCCCATTTGGATGGCTGTTCTTGCCTGTGGACCTCATCGGAAGACCATTCTCACAGAAAACGCGGGATCACTTCCTCCCGCTGCTTACGTCTACCGCCTGGTGGAGCCAGACACAGCACGCGTTGAGGAAGATCTTCCAAGTCGACCCTGATTTCCAGGAGAAGATGTTCTCGCGCCAGATCGCCGTCATGAAGGGCCAGGCATGGAATGTTGTCGAGACGCTCAAGACACCGGATCACGGCCCACTCGAGCTGACCCGACGCGCAAAGGTATGCGTGTGGGACGATCTGGTGGACGTGCCAGTTGCCGTTCCTATGAGGGTGACATCCTCCGAGATGCGCCGACGCGCGGAAGATGATTTCCAGAAGGGCATCGAGGAGGAGATGGACATTGGCGCCGCGAACTCGACATCACCATCTGCTGCCGACCTGCTCGGCATGGCCAGCCCCGCCACCCAGATGCCCAACGCTGGCAGATTTGAGCTATCGGGCAATATCACCGACACGGCGCTCGACGTCGAGACGCCATCCATGGAGGACTCGTTGGTCCTCACCAGCGGACACACGGCAGCGTCGTCACCAACGAGGACGGCCAAGGACCGTCCAACGTTGCTGCCGCGTGCGCTGGCAGGCGGGGCCAGCTTCCCCGGACCGCACCGGTCCAACTCTACAATCAATATCTCGACGCCCCAGCGGGAGCGCAGGTACTCGTACGCGACGGCCATCGGGCGGCGGAACAGCCACACGATCGCCCAGCAGCTGCACGGGTACGGCGGCAGCGGGCCGAGGTATGATGACGACGACGTGGCGGGTGACCTCGGCTATGCCGCCGCCGAGGGCATGGAGGGGAACCAGCGAAAGGTCATTGTGGAGAGGCTAGAGCCGGTCAAGGCGAGGAATCCTGTCTTTACGTGGTGTTGAGATGTTGTTATGGCTGTTGTCGTGCTTCTCTTGAGGTTAAGGGCGTAAAGTTCAGCAAGGTTATATGGGATTTCTTGCATCGTGGGTGTCTCTCTTCATCTGTGGTCTTGGAAGAAATACAACAGGACGGGCGACCACCCGGGGAGATCAATAACAGATTTGCCAGATGGAAACGTTTAACGACCCTCTCTGCCGCTCGCAGCAATCGAGTTGGCATCACTCCCCACTGATATGTCTCATTCAGTACCCCCCCCCCCCCCCCCAAACAACTGGCCACACCTAGTCTAAGGCGTGGACGCTCTTGGTGACTTCGATGAGTGATGGGGCCCTCTAAGTGGGTGTTCACCATTTAGTCAACAACACGTATCATCCTATGATTCTTCAAAGACACACACACAACCCCTCCAGGCACCGGCTACTAAAATTGATGCCCGGCGTAGTGGTGAACATAATTGTTACAGAGAGTGGATGCAGTCCAGCTGTCCTCGTTTAGTTTTCAGGATACAGTTACCACTACCACATCATCTAGTAAATGTACTTATGTGTCTGTTGAAGAGAAGTCTTCTTGAGTAAGAAAATGCAGAAGTCCTATTTGTTTCGAGATGTAGATCAGGAAGCTTTCCCAAGGAAATGATAGCATTCTCTATCTGGAAGTAGTTTTCAAATATTTTGATACATTATTCTCAGTCTATCATAAAAGTTCAAAAAGAAAAAATTACCTCGAATCAAAAGTCATGCTTGGACTACACTACATATTCACTTCGTGCATTTACAGACAATCCTCGCCATGCTCACAGTATATCCATCTATATTTGTTGAGGGAGGAACCCGCTGAAGAGATGTTATTTTGGCCTTGCAAATGTCATTGAAGGGTAAATTCATCAAGGGAGCTTTTTTTTTCTTTTGAGATCTGAGGAAGGCCATAGTCATCATGAGTCTCTGAACAAACTTTGGCAGACAAATAGGAACTTAGATGAAAGTCGTCTGGGGGGGGGCCAGGAACGGATCCCCTTGGTCCCCTTCCCTCTTAACACGTGGAGGCAGGGATAGTGCGATCTGCCAGTGTGCCAGGGTCCTGAATGGTCAACCCCACAGCGGGGGAGGAAGCGGCCCTTGGGGACCTAGGATGCTAGGGACAGGGCCCTGTCAGTAACTATATGCTGCAAGTATTGGCCCAAGCTCCCGCTCCCGCCGTCCCAAAATTTTCGCCAATCAAGCATCAAACGGAGGTTTTTCTGTCCAGTGCTGAACCACGATTGTCCATTGCGCGATCCTTTCAGCATTTACCGACTTGAGGCTCAGCTGCGGCTGTCACCGAACATACCCCCGGAAAGGTAGCAATTACCTCATCCGCTTCCTATACGAGACCTGTACTTATAAGCAGCTCCAAGGCGAGCTTTCCCCGTTTCCTGCTCTCCCTCGCCAATAATAACAATGGCCAGCGCCACCACCACCATCCACAGGGCCCTGCGCCGGCACATGTGCTCCTCAATGCGCCCCGCTACCCTACGGATCTCCTCTCATTCCTCCTCCTCAAGATTTCTCTGGTCGACCCGAACCTACTCCACAGAGACGACGACAGACGCGCCGCCGCCGCCACCCCTCCTGTCGAAGCTGAAAGCCGACCTCAAGACAGCCATGCGCGCCAAGGACGCACCGCGGCTGTCGGTGCTCCGCAACGTCCTCGCGGCGACGACCAACGCGGCCAAGACGTCGAGCCCCGTGCGGACGGACGGGCAGCTGATCGCGCTGATGCGCAAGACGGCGCGGGGCAACCAGGAGGCGCGGGAGGAGGCGCTCAAGGCGAGCCGGCAGGACCTGGTGGAGAAGGAGGAGGCGCAGATCCGGGTGATCGATGAGTATGTGGCCGGGGCTGGGGTGAAGGTGGTCGAGGGGGAGGAGCTGCGGGGGATCGTGGAGAGTGTTGTGCGTGAGGCGAAGGCGGGAGGCAAGAAGCAGGGGGAGGTGATGAAGGAGCTGTTGGGCAAGAACTGGGACGATGAGGGGAAGTATGTTGACAAGGCCGTGCTATCCAAGATTGCTAAGGAGACGTGGGAGAAGAATTAGAGAGGGAAATCTTGGAGGGGGGGAGGGGGCTGTTGTTGCATCTTCCTGTATCATCACCATGTGGACATAAAACAGGGCGTGCACATCACTTTTGCATAAGCATGGAAGGCGAAATTTAGAGAAGAGCAAGACAAAATCTCTACTCGATACCTACAAAACTATGTCCAGCAATAGTGATGGTGTCAAGACTGGCTTTTGTGCACAGAAGAAGGGCTCCATGCGCTTTCCCAGGGACCAGGACCATACTTGTGGCAACGATCATCAGTCAGCCTTCTGTCATACCAGGACACACAAGACATAACCCGACAGCTCCGAGATGGAGAGTCGGCCGGCTGGCAACGGAAAGGATTCTGTTCACAGGAGGCTGTTACATGGTTGCCACCGCCGAGGGGTTGCAGCACCCATTCCTCGGCGCGATGTCTCGATCTCGTAGGCTGATCGCCAGGTACCACACAAATCGAACGACAACGGCGTGTGCCAAAAAGCTCAAGTGATCGGCGGACCGCGACGCGAGAACCAGGCCCTTGGGTCAAATGCATGGATTTGACCACTTTATACTAGTCAGTACAACACATATATGCACGTACTGCACGCGCGTACTACACGAATGAGGCCATCATGAAGTCACGACACGCCGACCCGGATCTCGATGCCCCCAAAGCTTTCTCTTCTGGCAAGCCTAGCAGCAAGCCTTGCTGTGGTTGTCTCACATCTCACATCCCACCCACGCACACATCACCCGTGTTTCCAATCTCTTCCCGCCCCCCGCCCCCCCAGTGGCCTGTCCTTCTGGGCTGGCTTGTTTTCGAGAGCATCTTTGAGAGCTGGCCAGGCAATGCCAGGCTGTTTTTTCTAATCCTTTCTCCTTTCTCTTCTTCTTTTCTTCTCTTTTTTATTTTTTTATTTTTTTTTAATGGCGGAAGAGGGGAGGGGGGAGGCCCTCTATTCCACCCGCCAAGCCCTTCCTCATAGCTCCCATCCCCCCTCCCCTTTCTTTCTTCCTCTGTGCAAGTCATGTAACGCGCTATGATCTGCAGCCCCAAGTCACAGTGCAGGCAGTGCAGGGTAGTCCAAAGGTTTAACCGTTGAAGCCCCAGCCCCAGCGTTGCGTCCGTTGTTTCGTCTCGCGCGCGAAGCTGCTGCTGCTGCACACCACCAAGAGAAGAGTATGAGGGGGAACAAGGCATAGGAGACCGTTTCGTGCGCTTGTTTGCTTAGTATTCTTGGTCCTGGTTTGGGTTGGCTTTTTTTTTCTCTGGGTCATTTTCCAGTCTCACTAGTAGGGGGGAAAGGAATGTTAGGATTCCCCTAGAATGGTCGATTGTCTTGCCGATGTTGTGTCTGTGTGTCTCTTCCTCCCCCTTCCCCAGTGCCCCCTATGCCCCCTTCTTCAAGCGCTAACCAGCGCCCAAGTCGCCCCTAAAAGAAAATAAAGGGCATTAGCCAATTGAATCAAACTCACCTAGCTCACCTAGAAAGGGGATGCAAACGGATCAAAGTACTTAAAGGGATGCAGAAACCCAACCCCCGGATCAAGAAATCGTGCCTCTCGTGGGCTGATGTCGTGCCATTTTGTCGTACTCTGGAGTGTAACCCGTACGGCTCCGTGCAGGAAAAGTCCTCCTGTGTAACACTTTCCAAATACTCCCCTTGTTGCCTTTGTCCCTCGATTTGTTGTGTCGGGTAATTCTATTCCTTGTATTCCGACCGATCTCCCTCCCCCAACCGACTAAGAAGGTGCCAGTACAAATAAAGGGAAGGGGGGAGGTCCTTGGTCACAAAAAGAGAAGCCAACCCCTCAGGCGGGCTGGGCTGGCTCTGTTTTTTTTTTCCCTCTCCCGAAAGAAAAGAAAAAAAGGGAGGAAAAAAGAAAAGACCAAAACACCAATTCGAAGACACGCACACACACACACACACACACACACACACACACTCACTCTCTCTCTCTCTCTCTCTCTCTCCCCATTTCTGCCTCTTTCCCTGCTCAAAACGAACAAAAGAAAATCCTATAACCAACCAACCACACAATGGACCGCAGCACCCTCTTCATCACCGACCCACAGTCCAGGACCCGCGCCCTCTCCTCCCCGGACCCAGAGGCGCGGGGCCGCAAGCGCCGCCGCGACCCGCTCAACCCTTTCGTCCTAGCCGCCCGCCCGCACCACCGCAACAACAACATCCCATCGGGCGAATCGAGCACGCTGCGCGGACGATGCAGGCACCGCTCGCCGCCGGGCGTTCTGTCATCGCCGCTGTCTGCCACGCGCGCCAGCACAGCGACGGCTTCATCGCGCGGATCTGCCGCTGGGAAGGCTAGGGGGGCGCGACGGGATCGCTATTCGCAGTCGCCAGCAGCAGGAGGAGGAGGAGGAGGAGGAGGAGGAGGAGGAACAGGCACAGGCAGGATGAGGGTCCTTGGTGTGGTCTTTGTGCGGCCTGAGAATCACCGCCGCAGCCAGAGCCCGTCGCGGTCGCGGTCGCCCGTGGTAGCTGGGAGGGGACACACCGGGGCGGCGGCGGAGTCGGTGCTGCCTGCTGGGACTGCTACTAATAGTGGTGGTGCCAGCGGCGGCTTTGCTGGGGTTTCTGGGAGGCGGAGGCAGAGGACACAGAGCCGGAGCAGGCGGCATGGGCTCGAGGGGGCGTTTGCGTCTGTGGGAGGGGTGACGGGCTCGCCTCTGCGGTTTCGAGGGGGGTGGGATGCCGAGGGGGACATCAGGGGGGAGAACTGAGGGGCTGTGCTGTCCCCCGAAGAAGGGAGATAAGGCATGCGTGGGAATGATTCAGGTTTGTCTGCCACATACAAAGTGGCCAGCCTCCAGCCAGAAATGCCGATTTACACACACACACACACATACCACACACACACACGGTCGGGCAGAAGGGGGAAGGTAAAAATGTGCTGCATGGGATGCCGAGAAGAGGGAGGCAACAAATTTGCAGGATCTAGCTCAACCTTGGGTAGGAGGAGGCGCAGAGGCCGGCGGCGCATATCAGAACCTTGGGTTTCTAAGGGGTTGGACAGGGTTTTGGGAGTTTTTTTGTCCTTGTGCTGGATCACGATGGGCCTGCATATTTTCTACTCGCAAGGAATCATTGACTACGGTGGCGTTCGTTATTTGTTTGTGATTTTCTTGAGGGAGAGAGAGGCGTGAAGGATTGTCCAATACATACACCGGCTGGGAAAGATAAGAAGGCATTTCGGCCACAGGAAATTAAGAGAAACACACAAGTCTTGAGTCATTGTCTCGCCTGTCAGGACCATCTTGTGCGGAAATATCATACCATGTACTACTTCTAGGAGACAGATAGTACTGTAAGTATTGACCGGTCCTGATATCGTCAACCTTTTGCCCCCCCCCCCCGGGCCACCTGCTTCCCCCCCGCCAACTATGCGTCACCAGTGCGGCGCCCAGCAGCCACCTCTCCAAACCAGTTTCTTGATGATTATATATATAAGAAGAAAGTACGTGCATCGGTCTTATACCATAACATTAGTCTGATAAAATACACCATATCTTTTTTTTGGGGGGTTACTTATTTAAAGTTCATGCCCAGTAAGCTCTTGGTGCGTTGGGGAAATTTGGCCCAAGTTCAGCGTGTACATGGAGGGAGGGTCCCCACACCGGTAAAGGTCACGAGGACGGGGGCGAGGTGCCATGTGATACTGACCACTCCGCTGCTGTGGATATCTCCTACAAGCCCCCCTCCCTCCCTCCCTCCCCCTCCAGAAACGGGCGTTGCTGTCCAGCAGCTTCATTCGGGCTCCCAGGTTCTGCCTTGCTGCGTCAAGTCTTGGCTGAACGGGTCGACCAACCCCATCCATGTCTGCTCAGTACGGTGTTTCTATCCTTGATGATGGGAAAATATGAAATAAAGATGGAAGGGCATATATATATATATATATATATACATAAGTATTTTATGTATGTAATCATTGGCCATGTGCTGCGATCCATGTTTACCAGGTTGAGGGGGGGAAAGGTAGGAAAGGAAGACGGAGCCGGGCCCGGGGCCGGGTAGCTGAAAAAGAAGGTTGACCAGCCCTCTCGGCTGCAACCGGGACACACATGAGCTTGGGTTGGTTGAAATATGCTATGTATTATGTGATAGTGCTATACAGTACGCAATATTATATTCATGTATTGATTATTGGTTGTAGTATGCGATCAAGTTCAACTCTATCTTGGTCTCTTTTTGGCCAAGAAAATCAATAGACGCTACACCTCGAAACTGCCCAGCAATTTGTCAAGACCCAAGAGACAATGTAAAAATCCATCAGGGATGACAAAAAGGCAAGAATAAAACGATGCGCCCCTTCGACATATCTCTCTATGGCTGCTTTGAAGGATGATTGACGTGGAAAATGTGTCAATTCTGGAGAATAGACGCGAGAGGGCGAGAGAGAGAGAGACACACACAGAGAAAAGAGAGAGAAAAGGCTGCGCCCGGGGGGGGGGAGCATGACTGCTACGTTTCATAGTCCTATCTAAGTACATTGTAGTACTACAGAAACGGCTGTGTCAGACCCCAGCCCCACCACAGCCGTGTCCCGGTTGCTGCATTTCAGAGGGGCATTACCCCCCTTCACCCCCCTAGCTGCCTAGTAAACGCCAGTGGGTGCCATAGAACGCCAGTAGGCATTCAGTGGGCACGTGCAGGGGTGCCAGTTCTTTTGGGGTCTAGACACGCGGATGCTGTGGGACGTGGGAGTGACTTCCGGTGAGCCCCGCGAACAATCTTCATGCGTCAGGTGCACCATTCTCGATTTCTTAGCGCGTAACGCGACTTTGATAGCCGCAGCGGGAACAAGGCAAAGACGTCCCTCCAACAAATCCACCAGTCAACCTCAACCCAAGACACACAGAGACGAAGAGAGACCAGGGGACTTTTTTTTCCTTCTCTTTTTTTCTTCTTCTTTTTTTTTGCTCTGCTTGCAGGCTGTCGCCTGATCGCTTCTCATCATCTTCCCTCAGGTCGCTTCACAGGATAAGGCACCATAGACAACACATCATAGACAAATCCCCTTACCCTGTGGTAGTGGCCCGGCCCGGCCTCTCTCTCTCTTTTTTTCTTCCCTTTTTTCCTCTTTTTCTTCTGTCTTTTTTCTTCTTCTTTTCTTGTCTTCTCCCCCCCCCTCCCCTTCCTCTGTTTCCATCCTATCACTTCTCATATTCTTGTGAGGGTCAGAGAGCCCTTGTCATATCTCTTTCGTTCGCTCTTCCATGCATGTCTGTCTACTTTCTCAGCTCTCGTGTGTCCGGTTGAATCTCGGTTTCTTTTGTTGGCTGTGAGGGCATAGGATCTGGATTTGGAGGGCACAGTTGTGTTTTCTTTCTTTCTTTCTTTCTTTTTCTTTTTTATTTCGATCATTCTTGGGACCTCGCAGACTCGGGGGCCCTCCCTAGCCTCTTTTTCTTCACCATCACCTTGACCTTCATTCCGAGTTTACCAAACTGGTTTTCCCCCCACCCCACCTCACCTCCCTCAGTGAAGTTGCGCATTCACAGGAGGGCCACAGCGCAACCCCCCCCCCCCCATCATACTTAATAAGCTCCAGGTTGAACCTCCAGCTTCGACCAACCTGCAAATTTCTACCAACCTGCTGTTGCCTTGATCAACAAGACAAGTCTCCCAACAGCAAGCAGCAACCTTCCCTGACTGAACTGTCGTCAACTTTCTTTGTCATGCGCTCTCTGTCAGCAGATATCGTCTCCATCTGACCTGACCCTCTTTTCATCTTGGGAGAGGACAACAAAACAATAGCCATATGACAATCAACGCGACAGGACAGCACAACTCAACGCGACTTCCACCCCAACAAGGTGAGGCCTCGTTGGTGTCCACCATGGCTTCGACAAACCATCAACAAAATGGTACTCATCATCCTCTTTCCTCTGCAAATTCCCCCCACCCCAACCCTCCCCCTCCCCCTCATCCCATCCCTCAAGGATCATCAAGTCAGGATGGTGCTTACAACAATGGCGCTCAAGGTCGAGTCACAAACTCCTCGCCCGCTTTTCGCCCGTCGGCCGTCCCCACCCAGCTCTCTTGGGACGCTGCTTCCCTGCTGAACCCGAAGGGCGTCAAGTCAGAGCCACCCTCGCAGCAGCGGCCCATCTCCCCAGTCAGACCTTCCTCCTCCAGTGGCGGCAACCTCGAACCCAACAATCCAGCCCAGGTTCAGTTCCAGTTCACCGACCCCAGTGGCCTCTCTGCTGCTGCGACCTCTCCTTTTGCCTTCCAGCCTCAGACATCATCCCAAGGCACCGCGAACCCGCCCACCATGCAAGGCATGAGCAACATGATAGAGCGCTTCAGCCATGTGCAGGATCGCAGCAGTGTGCCTCTGGCAAAGCGACGCAAGGTCGAGGAAGAGCCCGAGGACGACAAGTCCAAGAACGGCTTTCACGGAGCAAGCAGCGGCATGCTGTCTGGTTATCTCAAGCAGAAACAGTCAGACACCCAGTCGACATCTCTTGCTACCACCCCGACGCAGCCCACCCTTGATTTGACTGGTGGTATGTAGTTTCCCCTGAGCCCTCTCCTCCCCTGCCGCACTCCCCCCCCCCTTTTTTTTTTTTTTTTTTTTTTTTTCTTTCCCCGCCATTTACACCTGCTTTTCCCTTTTTTTTTTTTAAGGTCACTATCACCCTGCTGAGGGGTTCCTTGCCCCCCGTGGGCACGCCGGCTG
>JACWST010000120.1:89993-108614 GCA_014850475.1 Cryphonectria naterciae | reverse complement strand
TTTCTTTTCTCCCTCCTCCCCCTTTTCCCTTTTTCTTTTTTTTCTTCTCCCCTCTCCCTTTTTTTTTTTTTTTTTTTTTTTTTTTTTTTTTTTTGGCACAAATCCCTCCTACAGACCCCTTAGATTAGCAATAGCAAGGCACAACGGATTTCTTCCACCAGCCAAAAAAAAAAAAAAAAAAAAAAAAAAACACGCTCGCTTTGATTAAACCGAAATATCCGAATGTTTTTTTTCGGACCATATAGTGAGCGTGCATGGGCCAGCTCAGTTTTTCTTGCCCGCACACGCCTTTAGTCCACATCACTAGCACCATCCTCCCCGGCAATTCCTCTCTCGGCCTTCCAGGCGGCCATCTCTGCCACCGTGACCCGGCCTCTGAGCCACCTGAGTGTTGCCTCGGTGCCCCTCTCTAGCACGTTGAAGCGCGGCACTCTGAACCGGTTCCCGGTGGCGTCGAATCGCTCCAGCCCCCCCGGCCCGCCCAGCAGTCCAATGTGTGGCTTCAGGTGCGCAATGTCGTTGTTCGAGACATCGACAATCTTGAAGCCACGGATGCTCTCGTGGTCTAGCTCGGCGATATGGTTGTTCGCGGCAAGGAGGACCGTCAGTCTGGGGTACGCGTCCCGCAGGAGCTGCCCGCCCTTCTCCTTGTCGCTGCTCGAGGGCAGGGAGGCAATGCGGTTGACGCTGACATCTAGCCTCTCGAGGCTGGCGGCGGTGAGATGGCTCATCAGCGGCGCCAGGCTCGTGATGTGGTTGGAGGACAGGTTGAGCTCCCTGAGCGCGGGCAGCTCCAGCACTTCGCCGCTGCCCAGATAGGTCTCGCCAACCAGCTGATTGTGCGCAAGCGAGAGCGTCGTCAGCGTCTCGGAGAAGAAGCTCAACGACTCTGGTAGCGACGCGAACAGATTACGCTGTAGGTGAACCTGCCGGATCTGGTGGTTATTGGCAAGCTTGGAACACGCTACAGGATGAAGAGACGACGACTGCGAGTTAGACCTATCAAGCACGCCGCCGGGTTTGACCTCCCAGGATAGACCGGCACCTGAAGAGCGTTCTGCGGCAGGCGAGGCCGGCGCAGAGGTAGGTGGTGTGGCGAAATCATCCGTGTCGGTCCTGTCGTCGTCCTCGTGCTCCCCGCGAGCTTGGTTCGCCGCCGACGACAGCTCAAAGGCACTTCCCAGGTGACTGACCTCGTCACTTGTGATGGCCTCGGCGATCAGTCCATCCTCGCTGCCGAGCCCACCCACTGCTGCGGAAGGAGGTGCCAGGCGCACCGCCAGCATCTCCTTCAGCTCCTCGGTCGAGGCAGAGACGAACTTCTTGTCTCGGAGTGGGTTGCCGCTGAGCCGGAGCATGGCCAGGCTGTCCATGCGCGCGATCTCTGCTGGGACGGTCCGGATATCATTGCTGGAGAACTCTGCACTCCGCAGCTTCTCCAGGCTCGTGAATCCATCAGGGAAAGCATTGATGCTGTTCTCGTCTGCAGACAGCGCGGCCAGTTCGGACCACGACGAGACGTCCGGTAACGCCTGGATACGGTTCATGGACACGCACAGCTGCGTGAGTGCTGGCATGGCCAGGATGACATTCGGGCGCACAATTCCTGTGAGCTGGTTCGAAGACACATCCAGGTTCTGCATCGTAGGCAGGCCCTCGACGCCATCGTCGATGAGAATGCCTGACAGCTTGTTCTTGCGAACAACCAGCTCGGTCAGTGGCAGCTTGGACAAGATGTCAAATGGCAGAGACTCGAAGCTGTTTTCAGCCAGGTTGAGGATCCGGAGGCGATGAAGTTCGGAAAAGCTTGGCGGGAGTCCCTGGAGGTTGTTGCCATGGAGATCGAGGATCTCGAGGTTGCTGAGGCGGCTGAAGCACGACTCCAGTGTGCCCCAGAGCAGGTTTCCCCCGAGCTTCAGGTCTCGTAGGGGCGTAACTTGAGAGATGGTTTCGAGGCAGTTGTTGGCAAGCCGGTTAGAAGACTGTGTAAGATTGTTAGCAATTTTGCCATGCAGATATCATGCAAGAGAAAAAAAAAAGAAGAAAAAAAAACATACAAGGTTGAGAGATGTCAGCAAGGTGAGGCGCCGTAGACCAGCCGGCAGGCTGATGAGCATGTTGCCGTGCAGGTCCAGTGTCTCTAGCCCACCAAACAGGCAGCCCTGGAAGTCTTCGTCCTGCTCAGCAAGCTCTTCCGGGTCGGCATCCGGGAACAGCTTGTCATCAATCATCTCGAGCTCGTTGTCCGCAGCCACAAACCTCGTAAGGTCGACGCTCTCAGCCCAGCTACCATCGCTCTTCCCAATGGACTCCAAGCTGTACATGTTGAGAACCTCGGCCGGGATCTCCTTCAGACCAAGAGCGGCGATGTTCAGCCTACCGCTCGTCCTGGCGGTCGCCAGACGCCCCTGGAGTACTTTGGAGGCCGAGTTGGCGTCGCGCTTCAGGTTGAAGGGGTCGTCGGTCAACCCGAAATCAAATGTATTGTCCGTGGGGATCACCGGCATCTCGGCGGTTCCGTCAAGCCGCGGGGCCCCGTCCTGTGCTGGAGCCGGCTGAGCCGCCACACGTTTTGCCGCCTTCGCCCTGGCAATCTGTTCACGAAGCGCAGCGGATGACTTTTTGAACTGCGGTGGAGGCGACTCTGGGCCCGAAGTCGCCGTCTGGTTGGATGTCGTGGACGCAGCAGAGAACATCGTGTCCTCTCCTGACGCAGTCGTCGAGGACTTCTGGGATGTGATGGAGCCCTTCCTGGGGGTCAATGCTGGCGTGTTCGTCTTCCTCACGACTGGAGCAGCAGACTTCTTCAAGGGGCTGCTCACTGATGGCCCGGGGTGCAGAGGGCGAGCTGTGGCCGTCCTGGGTCCGGTGGGCGATGTCGGATCGAAGTTCAACAAGTCCATACTCGGCGTCCTAGACCGAGGCATCCGCACCGTTGAGGGTGTCACCATCTGGCTGCGCGCAGTGCCATTCAACCCCACCTTGGAGAGCGTTCTCATCAAGGTGCCCACGTTTCGTCCTCGAGAAGGCGTAGCGTCGATCGAAGGCAGCTGCGATCTCAACGGACTGCTCGGTCCTACATCCTGGCCGGGACCTGAGCTGGACCCGGGCCTGCTGAGAGACAGCCGCCGTGAGGGAGGATTGGAGCTCTCGGAGCGCCGGCTCGAGGGGGGACGGGAGTCACGTCTGCTAGCGGGCCTCGACGTCAACTCAAACGGCTCAGGCTCGAAGAAGCTGGAGCTTGAGACCTTGCTCCGCAGAGCTGGAGCGGGAGACAGGTGCGACAGTGTCTCAATCGTTCTCTCTGCCAGCGACGGGCGCGACCTGGACGCACCGGCCCGGACCGTCTCGTCACCGAATGTATCCTCCTCGTCTACTGGACTCTTCTGAGAATGTGAATCGCTAGACGCGCCAGTGCTCGGTATGTGTGTCATGCTCGGCGTCCGGGTCCTTGTCAGCGATTTCTGGGACATGTACTGCAGCGACGGCCGCTTCCTCAAGCCGGGAAGCCTTGAGGTGGGTGGTTGCTGCCCTTGAGGGGGCTCCTGCTCGTGCAGGCTAGCCATTGGATCCCGTGACAGCCGTGAGAGGCCATTATTCGTGGTGGTGGTCGACGACTTTGGGAGACTCGGCTGGGAACGTATGGTGGGAAGGCTCGAGACGGGTCGGGGTCTGGGGAGGACTCGCGTGGCGTTTGGGATCGAGGTGGTGGTGGTGGTGGTGGTGGCAGGTTTGGGAGCTGCAGCTGTTGGGGGAGCAATGCCTGTGGTGTTGCCTTTTCCAAAGACTGATACTGATGCAAGATGTTCTCTTGACGCAGCTGAGCGCAGCAGCGGCCGTGGGGCCTTGACCTCGCCTTGTCCTCCTCCTCCACCTCCGCCTCCTCCTCCTCCTCCTGCTGCTGTTGCTGCTGCTTTGGCAAGATTGTCCATGGATGGAGTTTGTCGGATCACAGTGGATCTGGGTGTGGGCAGCCGTGACATTGGCCTAGGGAGGCCAGATCTCCCAGCTGGTGGCCTGTTCTCATCCATTGTGACTGGTTCCGGGGGTCTGTCGGTTGTGCAGCTGGGTGGTGGATGACATGCACAGGGGGGTGACGCGTTGTTCGTGTTGTTGTTGCTGTGAGAGAGGCTCTTCCGGGACTTCTGTGTCGCGTTTTATCAGTAGGAGGGAAGATGCGCAGAGTAGAGTGTCTGACCTGCCACGAGCCCTGGCGTGTCTGGGCTTTGTGCTGGCGAGACCATGGAGATGAACAAACCTCATGTGGGCACGTTGCCCCGACGCACAGAGCCTCTTAGCTGCTCCTTCCAATATGCTGTGCATGAGGGGGTCTCGAAGGCACTGGAAGTGGTAATGGGGCTGGGGCTGGGACTCGGCTGCAGCTTCCGACACGAACATGTGGGTGGTGAACAGCTGGGTCAGGCCTTCTGTACATATTGCTTGGGGGCGGTCATGCAGGTTGGGCCAAGATCACCAACCTCCCCCCCCCCCCCCTCCCTCTCAAAATTGGCCTTGTAATTTAAAGTTGGGGTGGAGACCCTGCAGATTGCCCTGCACCTCTGTCCTCGCTTGGAGCCTGTCTGCACAATCAACTGCACGTGGGAAACCAGGTAGGAGTGAAATTGTGGAACTGTGGTGAGCCCCCTTGCCAGCCTGTGCAGCTCAAAGCCATTGTCCATTGATCCTGTGGCCTGCTGAGACTGTTTTGTGGGAAATCCTATATACCATGGTGGGAGATGGATTGGTTCATCGCCTCTGGAAAATAAAGGGCATGCACAAAGGGGGAGAGAGATGGGAAGAAGAGAGAGTAGAGGAGGTAGAGGAGAAGGTTGGTTGATGGACGTGCAATACTACTGCTACTTACTGGTAGGAGCTTACTGCACTGAACCAAGTGAATACTACTACGTAATTACAGAGGGGGGGGACCAACGCAGGGTCTTGCCTGGTGCATGTGCTAGCAGTTACAGTAGGTGCCTGTACTATGCCATAGGCTCATAGTGCCTTTCCCTGCCGTGCGGCTTGCGGGGCATCCCGAGGCTTCAGCAGGGATTGATCGTTGAATGTTTTACAGCCTTCATTTATACTTCCTGCTTGCTCTCTGAAAAAAAAATCTCCATGAAACAAACATCGCTTGCAAACCCACAAACAAACATGTTTCAAAAAGGTATTGAAACACCATCTACCTACATATGGGCAAGATAGCCTCTCCCTGCAAGGCAGAGTTGATCCTAGCCATGGAACTGTTCCCTCACCGGTCAACTCTTCTTATCAACAACCAGTTGCCCGGTGATTGCAACCTCAGAATGGCACTCTCGCGGCTCATCTCTCTTTGCAGCCGTAGTGTGTTTCAAAAAACCAATCTAGGTGGCATTCATGACTGACTGAACTCAATATTGCCCAGTATCCCCCTTGGCCCTCATAGCCGCCTGTCCGATCCGCACCAGATCAGCATTCGACAGCGTCTCCTTCTCAAACCCTCCCAGGAGCTGGTCGAGGATCGCCGCCGCTATCTCTGTCCGGCTCACATTGGGCGCCACGGCCCTGGCCCCCGGTATCACGTTGGCCGCGCGCATCGCCTGCCACAGCACCCCTGCGGACGTGACCAGCCCCGGGCGCGCCACATGAACCTCGAGACCGTCGCGCTGCGCGGCGAACTGGCGCACCATCTTTTCCGTCTCGGACTGTGAAAAGGCACACGTTCATCAGCCAGTCAGGCACTCATCATCATTTTCGTTGCATCTGAAAAGAAAAGAAAGAAGAAAGAAGAAGAGGGGAAAAAAAGGAGGGGGGCGCAACAACTCACGCGCATGAGCCTGTGTTCGCCAAACAACAAAGGCTTCTGCGTTGGGTCCTCGGGTAATCCCTCCGCACTGAGATAGACAAAGATGAACGGCCTGGCGGGGTTCGCATCGTACATCGCCTGCATCCCCGCCAGCGTGCATGTCTGGCACACTCGCTTCACCTCGGCCGGGTCGAAGCTCCTCGCCTTCCCTGGCGTTATGGCCACCGTCCTGCAAGAATTAGTTCGTCAGCGTGAGATTATGGTTCTTCTTTTTTTCTTTTCTTTCTTCTTCTTCTTCTTCTTCTTCTTCTCTTTCTGTATGATGGTTGATCGTGATTCTAAAGCAGGGGGGCCTAGTTAAGCTGGCGCATACCAGATACAGGCTGCCGCCCCTGCGAATTCGGCTTTGATATTATCAGGATAGTCCTCGTAGTCGCGGATGATCAGTGTCTTCACTTTAGAAGAGCCAGGGCTATCCGGGATGGGTACGGGCTTGCGGGCCAGCACAACAAGTGAGGTGATCTCCTGTAGCTGAAGAGATTGTCTGATGACCTCTGTGGCCACGAACCCCGTGCCGCCGGCCACGATCAGCTTCATGTTGCCACAAGCTCGTGAACTTTGCTAGAGGTGTGAGAAGACACCCAAAGGGGTTGAAAGAGTCTGGTGCGGCGGAGCTGAGGAGAGCACTGTTGACACGGTGAGGATGGGGAAGAAAGACTGATTAAAATCAGAGTAGGGCTTATGCAATTGTGCGGCAAAGTGTTTCTCTAGAGGTTGTTGGCGTGCCATGTGCTTCTTGTATTCTGGTCCGGTCAGATTTGTATCGGAGTTCGGCGCGACTGGCGGGTTTCCGCAAGGCGGGCTGAGGCTGGATACGCGCCATTCAGGTTGCACATCGGGTCAGAAAGGCGGGAACGGAACGGCTAGGCAACTCCGCCGGAAAAGATATCTTCGAATGGCATTAACAAGTTCTGCCAGCTTACGTTCCTCTACGACAAGCATTATATTGCACGTGCATATTTGGGCGCGTGGGCTACGACGGGTCCACGACAAGCGTCACTTCTCGAGGTGCTCAGTGGCTCTTGAAGATCAAATAATCCATCCCCCTGGTGGCAAAAGGGCAGTAGACTATAAGAATATTGACAGACTCCGCTGCATCTCTCAAGAGCGAGATGCGAAATTAGCATACAATCGCAAAGAGGCAACAGACGATGGATGAGCTCGCGAGAAACTGCTGAAGTGTGAATAACAACAGGCCTAAACTCAGGCGCAATAACCCTCATCTAGAACCTCAGACCTTTACAATCCGATAACAGAATGGGAATCAAACAGGAGAGAAAGGGAGAGAGGCGAAGAAGAGAAGTATGGAGACAGATATAGAGGAAGTGTAGACATGAAGGGATGAAAAGGAGATACTAGAGGTCAGTGAGAAGGAAGGGTTGGGATTGGTTGGTCTATGTTGAGAGAGCCCCAGTTGCGATGCCTTCGCCCTTTGAATCTTCCTGTACGAAATCACCTAGAGTAATCAGAGAGGAATCGAAAGGCTTCTGAAATAGTAAACATGTAAATAGTAATATCTCATCATATAATCACAGACGCGGAAGCACCGAGCGAGGAAAGAACTCCAAGTCTCCCGCTGTACTCCAGGGCCGCGAGCGAGGTCAGATTATTTGCGACTCATCACACTTCGGAAATCAACATTTGCCGCAATAATCAAAGGGAGTATCTTGATCAGTAACTGTCGGGCTTATCTCTCGCCAGCACACGACAGTACAAGAAAGACCTGGCAGGGAATCAGGTGTCTTATCGCATCACCCCGCACCTACGACGGTCGGTTATAAGTGGAAAGAAACGGCGCAACAGGATCACAAAACTCACTTCATTATCCGTCAACGCCTCCGACAAGACGACGAAGAGAACGCCCTGCCACGGCGGGAATTTCAACTGAACAAGAACAGCAGCCCTCCTCACTCGCGAGACACACACTGAAACCATAAAGCAGCCATGAGTGACTCAGAAGTCAAGACCTTTGCCCTAGGCGACTTCCCGCTCGTCTCGGGCCAAGTCCTCCCCGAAGCCTTCATCGCCTACAAGACCTTTGGCGATCCTTCCTCCCCGGCCGTCATCTACCCGACCTGGTATTCCGGCCTCATCGCCGACAACGAGTGGCTCATCGGCCCCGACAAGACCCTCAGCCCGGACAGGTACTACATCATCATCCCGGCCCTCTTGGGCAACGGGCAGTCCTCGAGCCCGAGCAACATGCCGCACTTGCCGGCGGACCGGCCCTTCCCGGACGTCACCTTCCGGGACAACGTCACCGCCCAGCACCGGCTCATCACCGAGGCGCTGGGCGTCGGGCACGCGCGCGCCGTGCTGGGCTGGAGCATGGGCGCCGGGCAGACGTACCAGTGGCTGACGCAGTATCCCGACTTTATGGACCTGGGCATCCCGTTCTGCGGGGCCGCCAAGACGAGCCTGCACAACCAGGTCTTCCTCGAGGGGGTGAAGAGTGCCTTGCTTGCGGGCAAAGGAGCGGCCTCGGGTGGGATCTGTGCTGGAGAGGTGGGTGGTGGCGGCGGCGGATACAGGAACTGGACGGAGGAGGAACAGGAAAAAGGGTTGAAGGCTCTGGGTAGGGTGTACGCGGGCTGGGGTTTTTCTCAGGCGTTCTACCGGGAGAAGATCTATGAGACCTTGGGCTATAAAGATTTGGAGGACTTCATGGTCAAATTCTGGGAGGGCTGGGCATGCTCCAAAGGTATTTATGCCGCAGACCTCATTTCCAAGTGCCAAAGTAGTGAGTGAGAGAAAGACGAGATGGCTGACAAGATTTTTTTGCAGATCCCAGGAACATGCTCGTGATGTTGCACACCTGGCAGGCTGGGGACTGCTCCGACCAGGAGCCATACAACAAAAACTTTGAGTTGTCCATGAAGAGCATCAAGGCCAAGACACTGGTCCTGCCAGGCAAGACAGACCTCTACTTTCATCCCGAGGACTGCGAATATGAGGTCAAGTGTATGTCGGAAGGTGTTGGCAAATGCATTGCGTTCCCTTCGATATGGGGTCACTGGTGAGTACTTTTCAAGGTCAATAGTCACTGGAACAAGAAAGAAAATATTACTGACCACTCTCCTACCCAGGGCTGGAGGACCTGGAACGAGCAAGGCGGATCTGGCCTGGCTGGATGAGAAGCTCAGAATCTTCTTGGCGGACGGAACATTTCCCTAGACTGGGGAGCTCTGAGGTGGTCTGATCTCGATAGCTAAGTACAATCACATCAGAGCAAAGGAAGATGATGCAGTTGACGCCTTATGCTCGTCGCTGTCATGTATCAAGACAATACATCCACCGGGCCGTAAGACCAGTTCCGTGGTTGCAGCGCGTAGTATGTGCATTCGACGACAGCAGATCAGGCCAGTGATTCGACTAGAGTTGGCATACCTGCATATGTAGGACGCGAAACTGAGTTTGATATCAGTCGTTTGGCTCGTCATGGAGCTAAGAAATATCCCAGACATGGCCAAACTTTGACCCTCACGAGCCGGCACATGGCCAGGGAGCATCGACAGACAGTGGTGGAGACGGGTCTCCAAGTGTCAGTCTTGTTTGACCTACTCACTTAGCAAGCTTGATATATTCCTCCCCCCAAGCCCTTTCACTGCCCCTCTGGATGGCATCAAAATGAGGGCCGGGGTCCCCAAATGTTGTTTCGTCAACTGACGAGATATTGCCGTGCTCTTTACTCAACTCTCGCATACCTACGCACTGTGAACCTTACCTGATATGGAGAAGCCTCTTGTCCGTCCCAGTTCCCGCGGAGAAACCAGGTTTTATGCCATGACCATTTATTTGCGTAATACTGGATAGGACAATGTACACTGAAGTTAAGAGGGGGGGGGGGGGGCACGGGAGCTTGGAGGGTAAAAGAGAAAGCAGGGGCTCCGATGTCTAGCGTTGCCTACAGTAGCACGAAGTAGGTAGTTGAAAGTTTCATCGGTCCATGGATACTACCTCTCATTCGGTCCAGCAGGTCACATTGCGCCATTACGCCAACTAAATGCACACCTACCAATGATAGGCCTAGAGTAAGCAATCCTGAAACGAATATCATGCCATACAAAGCAGTCTAGTCTGCACAGTTCTCGGGGATCGACCGGTGGAGGGGCCTCTCTGCTATCATCATCATCTTGCAGATATGGCGAAGCATACAGTAGCTGGGCGAGGCAAATGCTACCACCATAGCACACCGGAGGATGCGACCCTAAAAAGCCCCCCCCCCCCCCAAATAGCCCCCCTGCAAGGCCAAGAGTAGAAGGCCGCCAGGGGACCCCACAGCAGGGATCGCCCATCCCGCCACCCGCTGTTGTCACCCCACTCCCACTGCGCCTTACCCCAGATTCCAGCACCCTCTGCGCTGTGCTGCAGTGACTTCACAGAAGGGTTACCGTTTTACATAGAGTATGTATAGTAGCAACCCCTCACTGTCACCGGCTGATGCCATTTGATCACCCTCTGTCTTCACACAGTGCATATAGCAGAGGGTAGAAATATGACGTTGGTGACAATGCGGATCCCCGTGCACATCCGGGAGGGGACAGCTTCACATCTTCGATCTTCTTTGATCCTTCCCGGCCCTGCCACCCTTCCCAGGCGGGTTCTGGAAGGTGGCAGCGTGGCTTTGTTTTCGTTTTCTTCCGTGCCATGTAACGCTGCAGCGGGATCACTGCCTGGAAAGCTCGAGGCGAAAATCGTCCAAAGCTTGTGTAGTAACGAGGCGAGCTGATGGTCTCCTCTCATAAAGGTTGGGCGGGTCGCTTCCTTCCCCCACCAGACCTTTGCAACGTCAGAGACAACGACATATCACTTCTACAAAAGCTTCTTCTTTTTCTCCTCACCAGCGTTGTACAAAATCTAAGGTGGGACGACGTTTACTGCTCAAGTTTCTTGAGCCCATTGAAGAGCTGTCGTCAATCGTCAACTTTGAAGAACACACACACAACCCCTTCCTCGATTAAAGAACCGCCTCCCCCCCCCATCTTTCTATCATTCACCCAAGACATACACACATATACCCACACATACATACACACCGTCACGATGAATAACAAGCTCGCCCTCAGCCTCCTCCTGGCCCTCCCCACCGCCACTCTAGCCCAGGTCGTCTCCCCGCCTCTGTCGCTCGACACCTCGAGCGGCTTCACCGAGCCCAGCTCCGAGACCTCGACGCCCACCGCCGCATCAGACACGGACACCGTCATCGTGTCCGTCTCTTCCACCCGGTCCGACACGACCACGCTGACCGCCGCGTCTTCTTCTGACACGACCCTGACCACGACCACGGAGAGCGCCGGGTCTTCCTCCTCCGGCACCTCCTCCATCAACCCGGGCGGGCCCCTGTCCTCGGCCGCCTCGACTACCACCGACATCCAGCCGAGTGGCACGACGGCCAGCCTGTCGGGTGCGACGACAGCTGCGACATCGGCAACCTCCTCTTCCACCAGCTCGTCGACGAGCAGTGCTGCCGCGGTGGGCAGGGTTGCCGGAGACGGGAGCAAGGTTGCGCTCGTCATGGCGGTGGGAGCTGGTGTTTTCGGGTTCATTGGGCTGTGAACAAAGCCCTAATGGAAAACGAGCATCGGCACGAGAGGAACCTTTTTGGAGGGAGGCATCGCCTAGAATGTCAATTGTGAATATGAGACTGAAATTCTGCGGCGTGTGTTGGATGCAGTCAGTACACCGGGCTTGACAGTAGGGCCTCTTCCTCGCGTGTTTTCCGATACCCTGGCAGATTGCAACCGTAATAATACATTCAAATTCATCAGAAGATTTATGTGCATCAGCGAAATGTTGTAGGTTCGTCATTGAAACTCCCCAAAGCGCTATGGTGTATGCGGACAAAAGCCGTCCAGTCAAGTCAGACCAATACTACAGTACCCGCTTTCTGAATTAAAATGAGCCCAGCCAGACGCCTTACATCGTCACACCACACGTAAAGAATCCACGTTTGTCACATCGTGTCTTTTTCCTTCTTCTTTTGCGTTCCAGCCTTACAAAACCATAGCAGCAACAGCAACAGCTGCACCCATAAAACCCAGACCTGCGACAGGAGGGGTTGTTGGCGCGGCTAAGTTGTCGCTGGACGTGGTGGTTGGGGTCTCGCTGGCGACCACCCCAGCGACATAACTCGAGGCGGCGGCGATTTGGGACGAGTTGGACGAGCTAACGTCGCCGCATATGTCCTCGGCGATGGAGATGAGCTCTGATGCAGTGGATCATGCCACGTCAGACACACTGCTTCAATGGCAACCAACAGCTGGTGGTATCAAGGAGCGTGGTGGGACTTACTGTTCTGATCGCTGCTGGAACATGCACTGGTCAGGACGCACGGCCCAATTGCGGCGGCGAACTGGGACGACTTTCCACACAGGCAAGTAAGGTCCGCAGCGGAGCAGTTGATGGTCCTGGCCGAGTCCTCGAGGCAGCCGAGAGCACAGGACGGAAGCTCGCTCACAACGGTTGTTAGGTCTGCTGTCGCGGTGGCCGAGGCGGTGGTTGTGGTGCTGGCCGACTGGGCGAGGACTGGGCAAGCGAGCACGCCTGCCGCTGTGAGGATGCTGGCGATCTGCATTTTGACTTTTGGGACAGTGGACTCGGTCTATCCTGATTCTTGATCGATGGGAACGAATTGGAATCTGGCTGCGGGCTGGTCTGCAGGCTGGTCTGCAGGCTGGTCTGCAAGATCTAGTGTAGTCCTTGTATGACAAGCTGACTGGGGGCGGTCTCAGGTCACCTATGGCGTCTGTCTGGTCGAGGCACAAGGAGTGGAAAGTGTGTCGTCGACGAGAGCGGGGCGGTAAGAATAATTACAACAGAAGGAGCTATTCTATGAAGCGAACCTTCCGTGAAAGATGCCCCTGAGTTAGCCCAGTTTTACGAGACGCAGGGAAGGCGTGCTGTGGCGATGAGGAATACGGAAGGCACACACGTCTGAGACGATAGCACTTGTAGGCTTACTTCGAGATGTCACCACCGATCAGCGTCTCACACTTGGTCAGCATTCACTGGGGATGAGCCTCCTGAATCTACTTCAACTCTGTCCACCTGATGGGCACAAACAGACTCTCTGCTGGACCTGAACCCGGAACCCCGGCAGTGCACACGTTGCAGGCTCTCGAGACAGCCACGTTGGGGTCTCAGGAGGATCATGGCCAAGGGCTGCGCCGCAAAGCTCTGACGCTCCGAGACAGGCAACAATTTCATTCTTCAGTGACACAGCGATTCTCGCCAATGATAGAATGAGAAAGGATGTATGGTAGCATGAAGATCAATTGAGCCTTGTATCTACTCACACTTGCTGTATGTGCAAGCAACTTCACGATGAAGTCGCGTGGTCGCGTCTGAGTAACCAACGAAAAAGATCATGACGTCATACCGTCCCTTCACCATGATTGCTTACATAAGCGAGCGTCGCTCCTTCCCTCAAGGCAGATATCGAGTGCATAGGATGACATTCTAGAGCCACAGGAAACAGCCAATGGTTCAATGTTTGAGACGATTCTAAAACTTCCACTAGATAGATCCTCTGAAAAGGCAACTACATCAGTCTCAAGAGGGAGAATTTCATGAAGTCACCATTACAAGCGATCTAGATCCTATACAACAGCAGTGATTCCAACGTCAGTGACAGCTTTATTTCAATGGGCTGATGTAGAGGAGAAAGCCTCATTGCGGTTGGTTCATCGAGTTACTTGTTGCACTCGGGTGTGATGGTGATATTTGGCTTGAGAAACTGCACGAAGGCATGTAACTGCTGACAATGAAGCTTAGATATGCCCAGGCAGGTCACAATACGCGACGGCATATAGCGAGTCGGGCCAACCTCTCATAACGAAACGGACCCTTCGCACCACTTCACCTGCATGGGCGCATGCAGGGAGCACCACGTGAGACGTCGCCTGTCGTCACATCAGGTGCTGGACATGTGTCGACAGAAAATGCGGATTTGGGCAGCATGCCATTCTGTTCACATCGTTCCCATTCAGCCCTTTCTATCAGGACCGGCAAATTATCAGTCGGGCCAGGTCCAGTCCGGACCCGTACCCTCGCCATGGCCATCGTCTGTGGGAAGCAACCAAGGCCTGTTAATTTTCACAGCCCGATGTCGCAATGTGGACCCAGGGCTACCAGAACCCCATTGAAATTCTGTCTGTCCTCTGAATAATTCTGCGTCTTGGGTTTCAATATTGGGCTTACGTGTCACGGTTGGCATTGTCTCATTCGGTCCTTCTACCGAAGTTCATGTCCGATCTTACCATCTCTCACTGGATCCGCCATGGCTCGGATACACGCCGCTCTGAGCGTGCGTGTGTCATGGATTAGTGAGATCCGACGACAGCAGCCTTGTGCTGTCTTTCTTCTTTTTTTTCTTTCCCTTCCCCTCTTCTCCCTCGATCCCTCGTGCCAGCAATGTTGACGACTGGGGACCATCTGGTCTCTTCAATGCATGAGAGAACCGAAGATCGGAGCATCGACATTTCAAGATTCTCCTGAACCCCTGATCGAGATGTCTCGAGACTTGTTGGCGTTATCAAGTCTGGATCATGAATCTCCTGGCCTCCGCTCCGCTCGGGCCGCAAATCCCGCAGTTTCCGTTCGGGTCCGCATCTTCAGGGCCCTGTTTCCAGATAAAAATAAAGTTTTGACGCCTAGACCCGCTGTCAAGGCTGGACGATGTCCCCCCAAGGTTGGGATGTCCCTGTCATCAGGTGCCCGAGCTGAAGATCTCTACTATGCATCGACCTTTTCGCCACTGTTTCAAAGTCTTACCATTGCTAGGACCCCAATGTGAATACCTCGACTGCTTATACCCATCTGCTCGCTGGACTTTGGCTCGCCAAGTCCCGACAAGGTGGAGAACTCGGGCTTGACGAGAGAAGTCGATCCTGCAAGAGTGGGCGGTGGAAAGATCCATCTCACGCCGTCCTCACGAGCCTTCTTCTCCCGTCGTTCCTCAAGGTCGATGGGGTTTCCCGACCACGGCTCACCTTGGCTTTTGACGACCTCTTGCGCACAGCGACTGTTGGGGTAGTTCACTTGATCGACAGCAAGCAGAAGGTCTCAAGTGTGCCAGAGCCTCACCGGATATGGCAGTCTTCCCTATCAACTCGCGATCGCGAGAGGGGAAAGCCGTTTGGGCTTTGAGAAACGAATCCATCCCGGAGACCCACTAGTAACCGCTTTAGTTTCTACTCTCGCGTGTCGCGTTCGGGGCCTCAATCGAAAGCGCGAGCAGTGGCTAAAAGAAAAGAAGAAAAAAATGGAATGGAAAAGTTGTTGTCATTTGGATATAAATGTGGATGGCTCCTCCTCATATGCAGTTGCATATGTCATTTCTGATGTGAGTGTGGTATTGTACATTTGTGCCCTTTTCGCACTTTTCAGTTCTCCCAATTAGTCGTCATGGATCCAACCCAAGAAGATCACACCCGCCCGTCCTCGTCTGCAATTGCAGAGGCAGAGGGTGATGTCGACAGCAATGATGATCGAAGCCCCGTCTTTCAGTCTGTCGTGTCACCACATCGGCGACGCAGTTCTGCCTACCAGCGGCCACGCTCTGGCTCCTTCGGTCGCCAGCTAACCAGGCAGTCAACGAAAGAGATGCACCGGGATCCCAACCTTGATCCCGACTCTCTGCCTTACCGGACACTGTCTCAGAATGCCAACTTCAGCGAGTTTACCACCGAAGTTCCAGCAGGTGAGATCGAGGGCCCCGT
The DNA here is from genome assembly GCA_014850475.1 of Cryphonectria naterciae. Lineage (NCBI taxonomy): Eukaryota > Fungi > Ascomycota > Sordariomycetes > Diaporthales > Cryphonectriaceae > Cryphonectria > Cryphonectria naterciae. Next base: position 93,053 of record JACWST010000120.1, on the reverse strand, counting down.
GGTCACCGACTCGGACGGCAAGGAGAAACAGTACAAGCTGGTGACGTTTGTACCCAACGACCGCGAGAATCCCAAGAACTGGTCCAAGCTCTACAAATGGTATTGCACGATGGTCGTCGCTATTACGTGTTTTGTCGTCGCCTTCGCCTCGTCCGTCATCACAGCCGACCTGGCGGGCGTGGAGGAGACCTTTGATGTGAGCGAGGAGGTTGCCCTCCTGACCATCACGGTCTTTGTCGTGGGTTTCGGTGTCGGACCGGTGATATTCGCCCCGCTCTCCGAGATTTACGGTCGAAGGGTCATCTACGGGAGCACCCTGCTCATGGCGGTCATCTTCATCATCCCCGAGGCTGTGGCCAAGAACATTGGCACCCTGATCGTCTGCCGTGCCATCGACGGTATCGCATTCTCTGCACCCATGACGCTGGTGGGCGGCACCCTGGCCGACCTGTGGCGGAACGAGGAGCGCGGTGTCCCCATGGCGGCCTTCTCTGCGGCGCCCTTCATCGGTCCCGCGATTGGCCCTCTCGTCGGCGGCTACTTAAGCGACGCGGCCGGCTGGCGATGGCTGTACTGGATCCAGCTGATCCTGGCGTTCATCGTGTGGGTGCTCATCACCTTCACGGTGCCCGAGACGTATGCCCCGACCATCCTCGCGCGGCGGGCCAAGAAGCTACGAAAGGAGACCGGGTCGGATGAGCACGTCACCGAGCAGGACCTTGATCTCCGCCCATTCTCGGAGAGGTTGACCATCTTCCTGATCAGGCCGCTGCAGCTGCTGTTCCAGGAGCTGATCGTCTTCCTGATCTCCCTTTACATGTCCGTTCTCTACGGCCTTCTCTACATGTTCTTCGTGGCCTTCCCGATCGTCTACCAGGAGGGCAAAGGATGGAGTGCCGGCAGCACAGGTCTGATGTTTGTGAGTATTTGACACCTCTCGTTCTTGCTTACATATAGTACAAATAACTGACCAGCATACCTTGTGTGTGTGTGTAGATTCCCCTAGCCCTCGGCGTCATTTCCTCCGCCTTTTGTGCTCCCTTTGTCAACAAGCACTACCTCAAGATCACGGCCCGCTTCAACGGCAAGCCGCCTGCCGAGTACCGCCTGATCCCCATGATGTGCAGCTGCTGGTTCATCCCGATCGGCCTGCTCATCTTCTCCTGGACGTCCTACCCACACGTGCACTGGATCGGCCCCGCGATCGGCGGGTTCCCCGTGGGCTTTGGCTTCATCTTCCTGTACAACGCCGCCAACAACTACCTGGTCGACAGCTACCAGCACCAGGCTGCGAGCGCCCTGGCCGCCAAGACGTTCATCCGCAGCTTCTGGGGCGCGGCCGTGGTGCTGTTCACCGAGCAGATGTATGCCACCTGCGGCTACCAGTGGGCGAGCATGATCCTGTTCTTCATGGCGCTGGCGTGCTGCGGCATCCCGTTCCTGTTCTGGAAGTATGGCGCGAGGATCAGGGCGAGCAGCAGATATGCGTATGCTGGTGACGATGCCGAGGAGGAGGGTCTGGGGTCCGCGAGCGGGACCAGCGATGAGGAGAATCAGCTGGAGAAGGAGGGTCGGCCTGCGAGCGCGACGGCTCCTCCTCTGGTGGCTGGCCCTGCAGGGCCTTGAAGCTTCCTGATATCTAAGAACATCTTTTCTTTGGGAAGATAAGGGGAGAAAAAGAAAAAAGACAAATTAGATACCCAACTAGATGCTCAAAAATTCTCTTGCATGAGAACTGAGTCACCAGATACCCATATAGAACATTATAACCTTATAAAATAATAATTCAATTACGACACTTGCTGGCTCTAGCGGATTAGGTATGTACAGTACACCTCTCGACACTGCGAACGGACAGTGTGACATTTCATTTTCTGGGAGAGATTTCAAGAATTAAGTGAGCGAAATGACTTCAAAGTTATTTTTCCTTTAACAAAAAAAAAAAAAAGAAAAGTGAACCACCAAATGGTTTGACAAAAAGGTAAATAAGAGAGCACTGCTCTTTTCGTCCTTCAGATTGTATTGGTACGGACTGAGATGATGCCCCCCCTGCCTTACCCTCTGTATGCTTACCTCATCACAGCAAGGGAGCCCCCCCTGTCTTCTGTGTGCAGCTACTGGCAGGTGCGACTCCACGGCACTGTTAAGCACAGAGCAAGCAGCTGATCGTGCGTGTCCTCAGAAAGCAATTGTCCCCTACTCCTCTTTGTCTTTGACCACTGCGCTTCATTCCACCCACTTCTTCACGTCGCTCTTTTTTCCCCATCTTCTTTCTAACTCTTGAGATATCACTATCTTGTTTACCAATTCGATACCCAATCCAGAAACCAGACCTTTCAGACGTCACCAGCACAATACCGCAACCATGACGCGCGCACAGCAGAGTGTCTCGATCCTGCTCCTCTTGAGCTCGGTGCGTCTCGCGTCCACACCACCACCCACTCAGTCCTGCGCCTTGGAGCACAGGGGGGAATGAAGAAGAATCTGGCAATTTTGACTGACAATCGTTATTGACACAGCTCTACCTCTCCCTCTACCTGCAATTGATCCCCCTACCGTCTGTGATCCAGACCGAGATCGTCCCTGTGGTATGCATGCATTCTCCCCCGTCCAATGACCCCCCCTTTGAACCATCCATCGCATCCTTTATACAACACCCTGGATGATACTGACGATCGGCATGGCTGACACGAAAACCAACAGCTCCCATTCTGGGTCCTCGTCAGCTTCGGCGCATACCTTCTCGCCCGCCTTGGCTGGGGCGTGCTGACTTTCAACGACTGCCCCGAGGCCCACAAGGAGCTCATGGGAGAGATCGAGACGGCCAAGGTGGAGTTGCGGAAGCTGGGCGTTACTGTGGACTAGCTTTGCGAAACAAAGGCCACAGGCGAGGCGAGGATACCTCGGAGAAGATCTTGCGGGGGAAAAAAAGAAAAATAAACACAAAAGCAAAAGGGGGGGGGGGGGGGGGGCCACCCCGGGAGGGGGAGAGGGTCGTGCTGGGGCAGTGGGGGTTTGGTGTAATTTTTGGGGGGCGAGCGTTTGTTGCGTGGGTCAAAC